>JAVJIF010011080.1:0-119762 GCA_038442645.1 Agave tequilana | reverse complement strand
CATGAATTTTCCTTTAAAAGTTTTTCATTTTCTTTTGATAAAACTTTATTTTTCAATTTTTCATTTTTCAGATCAATAAACAATTCATGAATGCATAAGAAAGTTCAGAAAATGATACCTCATCATCTTCTAGTGCCATGTAACCTAGGTTGACATGTTCAGTGGTTTCTTCTTCATCCGAGGAAGATGAATCACTGTATTCTGATGATGCTTCGTAGTTTTTCTTCTTTCTGAACTTTTTGCTCTTGTATTTTTCTTTCTTCTTGAGCAAAGGGCAATCCATCTTCATATGACCTGTTTTATTACAATTAAAGAATTTGAATTTACCTTGCTTTAGAAATCTCCTGAATTTTTTTTAAAAGCATTACCATCTCCTTTTCATCGTCATTGGAATCGTCCGTGTCGGAGGATGCATGGAAGGCGAGTTCTTTCTTTTTTGAGTGGTGTTGTCGTTCATCCTTCTTTCTTTCTTCTAACTGCACTTCATATGCCATTAGATTACCGATTAGGTTTTCTAATGTCATAGTTGAGAGATCATTCGCCTCTTCAATGGCGGTTGTCTTCTTCTCCCATTCTGGTGTGAGTGCACGAAGGATCTTACGAACTTTCAACTTGGGTGTAGTCCTTTCCAAGAGATGCTAATGAATTGGTAATGTCGGTGAATCTTGTAACCATTTCGGATATGGTTTCATTCTCCTCCATTTTGAATAATTAAAACCTGTAGACAAGAACAGATATTTTAGATTCCTTAACTTTATTTGTGCCTTCGTGTGTTACCTGAAGAGTATGCCATATTTGATGTGCAGAAGTGGCTGTTGACACACGGTTGAACTCTTCTTTGGTTAAGGCACAGAACAAGGATTCATCGCTTTGGCGTCAAGGTTCGCGTTCTTCTTTTGATCTTCACTCCAAGCGTTGTAGTTGGTTGTTGGCTTGGTGTACGATGCTTCTACGATTTCCAAAGGTCATAGTTCAGCAATTGCAAGTAGATCTTCATTCTACACTTCCAATAGTTGTAGTTGGAGCCGTCAAATAGCGGTGGACGTTGTGTAGAATGTCCTTCTTTGAATTGGGATGATGAGAACTCCGTTGCCATCTTTGTTGTTGACTTGTACCCGCTCTGATACCAAGTGTTGGTCCCTCGAGATGATGTCAAATGCGGAACTATCTCTGTTGGCAATTATAGATCTAAAAATACCCAAGTCAATACAAAACTAAAACAAGAAGGATTAACGTTAAGAAAATAATAAACTTGCAAAAAGGAAAATAAATCTCAGAGAATAGACAAACGCAAACAAGAGAGATTTATCCTGGTTTGGTCCTTGTGACCTACATCCAGTCCCCAAACAACCCGCTTGAGATTTTCCTTTATCCTTCATTTTGTACACCCAAAATCACAACCATGCACACCACTTGACAAATCCCCTTTCCCAAATGTGTACACCTTCTCTTCCACCAGAGAACACCTTCTCTTCCACCAAGAGAACAAACTTCACCTTGTACAACTGCCTCTACACCAAGAAGCCACCCGTGTACAATGCTTGCTTTGAGTATTACAACACTTTCCTATAAGCCTTGGTACTGTGTATGAATGTAGACAAGGTCTAGTATAGGAGAAACTTCATAGAACTTCACAAAGGAATTGGATTTTGGAGAAGAACAGAAGTTGGAATCAGTTTTCAGGTTTGGCAGAATTTTGATCTCAGAAAACTGAAGTTTTGAATTGTTGTTTGGCCTTTGGATTAACCACCCTATTTATAGCTACACTCTAGGGTAAGTTAGGGTAGTTAATAGGTGCCTTTTGAATGTTCAAATGTTGGGAAACGTTGCACAAAAAAGACCACAGTCAGAAACTGTCCAACAGTAAGAAACTGCCTATAGTCGACTTGCCTATTGCGTTAGTCGACTATACAAGGCAAATTTCCTACAATTAGTCGACTAGGTTTGACTATAAGTCGACTAGGTCAAGTTAGTTCAAGTGACAGGTTTTCTGGTTTAACTGAATCAAGTCGACTGCAACTACTTATAAGTCGACTGGACCAACTATTAGTCGACTAGGGCAAGGGATTAGTCGACTACAAATGCTATTAGTCGACTATGTTTTACTGTCAAGTCGACTAATGCACAAACAGAGAGTTGGGTCTGTTTTGACACACAGGATTAGTCGACTAGGGTTGGGTCAAGTCGACTACACATGGTATTAGTCGACTATAAGAGATGTAAGTCGACTAACAGGACTATGATATGTGTGTGTATCAAGGCTTTTGACATGCTATTTCATAATTACAAAACACATCATATCAACTCTCTCTTGGGAAGTCTTGATCATGTAGAACTCTTGATTCTTCGTGTGTTAGAGCTCTAAATGACATGCTTCACAAAAGTCTTCATCAAAACAAGTTTCAACAAATACTAACTCTTTTGTTCCTCTTTCTTTATAGATTTTGTGGGTGTAATCTACTGAAAACCCTCACGAGACAAAACTCGTCCTCTAGGGGAAACCTAGAGGTTTAACGGCTTGTTGCACATGCTCAGTGCAATCGAGTGACCTGCGAAAGTGGTCTAGTAATCCTTAGTATAGTTTAGTTGTTTTGCTCGAGGGCGAGCAAAAGATAACTGTGGGGGTGTGATTAGTCACATATATTGCATATACATTGTCACCTTACCATACTTTTTAGCTAATAAATCCTATTAATAAATATTCTTATTAATAAATCCTATTAATAAATCTTCTCAACCTCTCATAGGTCTACCCTAACTTAGTTTAGAATTTTTTTCTTTTTATTTGTTTGCTTATTTGGTTGTTTTTTTCTTTGCTTGTATTCTATTGTGTGATATGGCTTATAATAATAATTTTTTCAATTTTAATAGTAATCCATATTACACACTGACCTCTTTTTCGATATTACCAACCCGGCATATCATAACTTTAACCAACCTAGTGTGCTGGATTGGTTTTATCCGAATCAATATAACCCATGCCCCGAATCTTATAACCATAATTTCCAGAATAATTTCAACTCTTCACAGAGTCAATGAGGATTCACCTCCCCCGAGTCCAATTTTCAACCAACCTGTCATCCTTATCCACCTAGTCCATAATATTTCCAAGATTCATACTCAGTTCCACCAGTCCAAAATAGAAAACCATCAATTTTGGAACTGAGTATGCGTGAGTCCAAACAAAATCACAAAATCTGATGGACACACAATTTCTCCACCAATTTCAAGACAGCACTTCATCTTTTCAACAAAACGATGAACCAATCAACTATGAAAAGATGCTTGAAGCCATGATTCAGGCTCAAAACGCTCGTAATCGTGACATAGATATGATGGTCCAATCTCTACGTTCTCACCGTTTGACCAGTTCTGATGTCACTAACCATTCTGTTAGAGCCGAAGAGTGATGTTGTTTTGGAAATCAAGGTTCCATTTCAGAACAATCATTTGAACTTGCCCAAACTCTAAATTTTGAAAATAATATTGACAGTTTGGCAAATTATTCCTTTCCTGAAATAGAACTTGAGAATGATTATGATCCTAAACCTCAACTTAGTGATTCAATTCTACTTCCTGATTCAATAATGACTCCGGTGTCTTCACCTGATTTCAATCTTTTTCCCGAGTCAACATTGGATCCTGTGCCAATTCATAATGAAATTGAATCGCCCATCTTTGATGATCATTATATTGAACTTGACCAATTTTATAATTTTGAAAGTCCCATTGATAAATTGACAAGTTCTCATTTTTATGACATTGAACTCAATGAGAAATGTGACCAAGATTCTCAAATCTATGATCCAGTTCAAATTCTCGAATCAATATTGACTCCTGTTTTGTTACCCGACTTGAGTAATATTTTAGAGTCAGTTTTGATTCCCACACCTATCATTCTTGAACTTGAATCACCAATATTAAGTTATATTCCATTGTTGGAAAATGAATGTGGACTTGAGTTTCAACTTCTTGATTTGGACCCACTTCCTGAACCAATCTCGACTCCTGAACCTTTACTTGACTTAGGTTACTTTCCTGAGTCGGTATTAGTTCCAGTGCTTCCTGAGTACAAGTCAGTCGTTCTATCTTTTGACACTCCATTTTGGGACAAGGCGGTTGACAAATTTGACTCCAAAATTAATTATAGAATTTGAAAATTAGATGGGGTTAAATTTTTAATAAAAATCCTTCATGGATACATCATTTTAATGGGTTATATTAGAGAAATTTCTGGTGGGTTCCTCCAAACTCCACGAAAAGTCGACTGGGCCGCATTTCGTGGACCAATCAGACTACCACCGGAACCACCACCTTAAGGTGACATTTTCCTTCCCTTTCTTCTTTTTCATGCATCTTTGCATTAATTCATACATTGAGGACAATGCATGAGATAGGTGTGGGGGAGGGTTCTAACATAACTTCAAAAAAAAACAAAAAAAATTAACATTTTTCTTACTTTTAAAAAAACTTTTTGAAAATAGAAACAATATTTTGACATATTTTTTGTAAGAAATTAAGTCAATTTTAAGGAATAGGAAAATCAAAATTAGGATTTCTTAAATTTGGTCAAAATAAGATTATTTGTTTGATTTCTAGGGTTAGGAAGATAATTTGTCAAAGTAATTTAGTCTTGATCTTTACTTTAATGAAATATGCATACTTCATACGCTTACACACTTATGGTTCAAAAACAAAGATTCTTATGCCTTATATATATAAAAAGAAAAAGAAAAAATATCTATGAAAGATGAACCATAATTTAGTTTAGAATTATGGTTCATCTTTTAATCAATGTAATGTTGTTCATAGCACAAGCCTGGCTTGAGGGTCGGTCGACCAGGCAGTCGACTGATCCAGAGAGCTTGCCCTCTTGATCTGGCCCGGTCGACCGAGCGTTGACCGACCAAAAGACCAGTGCTCTCTAGTTCTTGTCTTCGTCGACCGAGCGGCCGACCGATAGGTCAAGACCTGGGTGCCTCGACCGGCAACCCCAACGGTCATAAATATGACCGTTGGCCAACGACCGACCGGTCGACCGATAGGCCAATCTGACCTATAATGTCTAGTTTTCTGATGCCTCTCTAAATGAGACTTTGGCCAGATTTTTACAAAAAAAAAAAAAAATTTTAGGCTATTTTCTAGAGCTCTTCTACAGAATTTTTTTATATCCAAAAGAGAGTTTTCAAGAGTGAATATCTTGTGTTTTCAAAAGTGTTTTCTTGAAAATTTTCATCTCTAAATCAATCTTGTTTTCTCACACAACTTTGAGCATTCATTGCTATATTTATCCTTTAGGGATCATTTGTTGTGAGAGTATTTTTGGGGGTCAAAAGAAGAAGATTACCAAGTGTTCCACCCCCTTGTATTGGAAAATTATAGAGGTATGGCCTCGGCAAGCTAGTGTGCTTGCGTGTGTTGTTCTTGCGGGAACAAGTGAGGGACTTGCGGGCCCAAGAGTTCTTGAGGGAGCTTGCTGTAGGTGTTGTGACATCGAGTGATCTTGCGGGATCGATTATAGTTAAAATCCTTCATAGTGTTGAAGGCAGGGACGTAGAGCAAGTATGCTCGAACCTCGAAATAATTCTCCCGTATTTGCGATTGCTGATCTCTCTCTGACTTGTGTTTTATATCTTGCATACTCTTATTGTTCATATCTATTACGTGCTTGATATTTTCTTGTGCTTAATGATATATTCTTAGGATTGTTTGCTTATACTTGAACTCAACAAAGAGAGCCATGTGGCACCTCAACTTTTAATCTAGAGGAATCTTGAGGAGATAGTCCAGAGCCCTTCACTGAGAATTCAGCTGCACTCTTTGCTTATACTTTGTGTGTTTGCATAATAGTTTTACTTTGCACAATTAGTTTTAATTCCGCATTAGTTTCGCATTTGATTAGCTTGTCCCTATTCACCCCCGTTTAGGTGACCTACAATTGATATCAGAGCTTGGTGCTTTTGATTTGGTCGAACAACCTAGAGTTAAAGATCCTATTTTAGCTAATCATAATATTTATACTCACACATGGATTTCATGACACCTCCTATATTTGACATTCTTAACATCCAAACTTGAAAAGTTAAGATGTCCATGTACCTAAAATCCCTTGGTATTTATGTTTATTTTGCCACTATTAATGACTCTTATTGTTTAAATGACAAACATCTTGAGGCAGACACAAAAGCCATTCATACTTTAAAATCTATCCTAAATGATGAATATTTATCTAGGTTTGCTAACTTTGATTCGGCTTTTGTAGTATGGAACACCCTTATCTCTCTTGGTGAATAAAAGCAATACTACATGGGGAGTAACTCGGATGATGGAAGTTACTTCCAATATGTGTTACATGATCCAAGGGGATGACCCCCTTAAGGTAAATTTCAAATCCGAGATTGATGAAGATATTGACATGCCATATGATGAACTTGCTATGTTTTGTGAACAACTTCTTAAAAAATATGAATTATTAAAAATGAAAAACAAGAGTTTAAAAAATGAAAATAATTTAGTTTTAAAAGAAAAAGATTCTTTTAAAAACAAATTTGAAATTGTTTCAAAAGACAATGAAGTTTTGAAAAACCAAGTTATTTTGGTTGAAAAAGAAAAAGAAATTACTTTAAATAAAAAGATTTTTTGAAAAAGCAAATAGTTTTAAAAGAAAAAGAAATATTTCTATTTCTAAAAAAAGATTTTGTGTCTCATGTCTCTTCTTCCAAATTAATAATGATATTTCTATTATGAAGAAGTACATTGATGTTTGCGCTCCACTTTGAGCCAATGTGCATTTAATCATAATAAGTTGGAATATATGTTTCGCAAGAAACAAGTTCCTCACATGCATGCATATACCCCATGACATACACATGCACACCATGCTCACACCGCTCACATGTATGCTAGAGTGTACACATGTACAAATTGTGGCCGCAAAGGCCATCTTGAAAAATTTTGTTTTGATAGACTTAATTCTCTCAATTTTGCAAATAAAGTGTTTTGGTTCCAAATATTGCTAACCTCCGTAAACTCAAAAAAAATAGGTACCAAAATTCCCACCTCTTTTATTTGTTGTAGGTGGGCTCTCACAAAATATGAGAGGCTTGGTGCCTTGGTGGTGGATGCATTGGAGGTTGAAGAACACACCCATTTGATGCATCGCTATCAAGGAAGTATGGTGGGAGGACCACCTCATGTTTTAGAGAAATGAATTGACTACACGATTTTTGGTAACCATTTCTTCCTCCACTTTAAATATATTTTAAATAATTTAGTGCTTATATGCTAGTGTAGTAACCTTGACTCTATCCTATATTGTTTTTATGCTTATAATAAGTTGATTGGTTGCCTAGCTTTGCACGTATTTTTGAAAACTTTTCAAATAAATTTAACTGCCTATATCATGTTCATATACATATTCTATTAAATTTTTTTTTATACATGTACTATTTTTGAGATACATGCTTTACACGCTCAAGTTCTCTTGTGTACTCAATTATTTGTTTGATTGTACATTTTATGTCCTAATTTTGATGAGTCATGCATAACTATGTAATATATCATGTTTTTGAGAAAAATATTTCATACAAGTTATGTTTTGAGCCTTAGTGTTTTTTTTCATGAATATGTCATTTACATGATTCTTGTGCACTCACATCTATTTGTTTACTTATGACTTTATTTTCATGAGCTTTATTAATCTTGAGTGTTAATTTTTGTGTGATACACATGTTTCATGAGATATATATGATTTGGTTTCATATTTAAAGGATTTTTAACTAGTTTTTTAAAACTACTTTAAGCTATTTATTTTATCTTCATCTGGTAGTATTTTTCAAACTATGCTTAATCGCTTTCAAATCTTATTTTTGAAAACTCTTACCTTCCAAGGGCGGTTTGTGGGCGACCATGCCTTGTGTGCCTTATTGAATATCTTTTTATTATGTGCATGATAAGGGTGGATTGATATGAGTTTACACATGTCTTCATGTTATTTCACTTTTGTATACTCACACTTGTTTTTTTATATTGTATGCTTCAAATTTCATGTAGTATTTTCATTTTCATACATACATACATACATACAATATATATACATACATACACGCACGCACACACGCACGCACACACATATATACATATATACATATATACATATATATATTACACACACATATATACATACACACACACACATACATAGATATATATTATATATATATATATATATATATATATATATATATAATATATATATATATTTGATTGTGCTTGTTTTACAATGTCTTTATATTTTTTATAGCACAATATTTTTATACTAAGTTTGACTTAATTCTAAATGTTAATTGGTATCTTTACAAACTTATGCGTTGATTTCAATTGGTATTTTTTTGTATCAAGATGTACTTCATGTTTCACCTTCTATTGGTATCAAAATCCACTATTAGTATCTTAAAAACTTTATTTATCTTCAAGTGGCACCAACATTTATTTTATCAACTATAATTTGATCTCATTGGTATCATAATTCATTTTGTTGACTTCAAGAAATTTTAAATTTTATTTTAAAAGCGATTTCAAATTTTTTTAAATTTGTTTGATATATATTGCATATATACAAGGGGAGCTTATCTTCTCAATATATAGATTCATATTGAGTGTATTTATATATTGAAGAGCTTGACCTCTCTTCTTTATATGGTACACATGTGTAGGAGAAGCGTAACATCTCCGTCTATATATTGTATATTATGCTTATGTGGGTTAGGGTCTAGTCATCCCTTCTCCATGTAATGTATGTACGCATGGGGAGTTAACTTAACGTCTCTCCTCTTCATGAATGTATATCGTATATACTTTTATATTTTTGTGCATCTTCACCCCTTTGTTGATGAATTGACAAAAAAAGGGGAGAAGAATTTAAAAAGTTTATATATATGCATGTTTAATAGTTGTTATTTATGCATATATAGTTATGTTTAGTTTAAGTGCTTTAATTGAATATCTTTTTATTTTTACTATGCAAGAGCTAAGGGGGACTTTTATGAAGCTTATCTTTAATCCATGCACATATAACTCCATGAGTTTTGTCATCATTAAAAAGGGAAAGATTGTTGGCCCAAAGGCTCATCACTCTAGTTTTGATGGTGATTAACTCATATAGTTATAGTACTAATGATCTTATGTTTATTAAGTTTTAGATATTTATCAAGATCTTAGTCGATATTTAGCTTCAACAAAAGGTTCGAAGTCAAGTTTTGAAGCTAGCACTTGTTAAGTCAAGAGCTCGCGTTTCAAGATCGAATCAAGTAATCAAAGAGGAGTCTAGCTCTTTGGATCAAGGTTTGGACCAAGTCAAGATGAAGAAAAGAATTTCAAGAGAAGATTTCAAGATTTGAGTCTAGTTTTGTAAGTATTAAGATTTTGTGTTTCAGATAAGATTTAAAGGATAGATTAGTTGTGGGTTGCTCAAGTTTATATATACACGCACACAAAATATTTCAAAATATTTCATGTGAAATGGTTTTGATTTTAGAAAATACTGTTTTGATTTTGAGCTTCAAATTATACATATTTCATTTTCATAGATAGAGTTCATCAAAACAAGTTTACATGTTTTATATATATATATTGAATTTCATCCATGTATATTGTTGGTTCAAATGTTTAGAAAAACTTATTTGATGTTTCTATATCATGTGTTTAAGTTTTATTAAAGTCAAAACTTTGTTTAAAGCGTATTGTCAAAAACATAGATATTTCATCTTATACGTGTATTGGATCATATCCATACACACTATGCTTCAAAAGTGTTTAAAATATCTTATTTTCTTATTTGAACAATTTTTGAAAAAATAGATTTTTAATTTCAAAGTTGATTTTGAAAATACAGTTTTTGTTTTAAGGCTAAATTTTTATATGACAAAAATAGTTCAACTTGTTTGTAATATGTGTTAATTTTTGTTCACACATATTGTACTTCAAAGTATTTCAATGAACTTATTTTTGTAGATTTTTTATGAGATTTAAATAAATTTTTAGGGTTTTAAAAAGTCCAAGTTTCAATCTCTTAAACCCTTGTTTCTGGGCTTCGACGGTCGATGACCTGTCAACCGAATCAGAGATCGGTCGACTGAGCGATCGACCAATCTGCATAGGCAACGTGCACAAGCCTGACTTGAGGGTCAGTCGACAGTCCGGTCGACCTGGGCTATATCCAGAGAGCCCCGGTCGACCGGGCGGTCGACCGACCAAGAAACCAGTGCTCTCTAGATCTTACCTTAGTCGACCGAGCGGTCGATCGATAGGTCAAGACCTAGGTGTGGTCGACCGGCGGTCGACCGGCAACTCCAACGGTCATATTGGCCAGTCGACCGACCGATCGACCGACTGCCCATTTAAGTCTAGTTTTCTGATGCCTCAATAAATAGGGCTTTTGGCAAGATTTTTACAAAAAAAAGATTTTTTAGAGCTTTTCTACAAAGTTTCCAAGCAAGTTTTAGAGCTTTATTTCCATATCCAAAAGAGAGTTTTCAAGAGTGAATCTCTTGTGTTTTCAAAAGTGTTTTCTCGAGATTTTTCACCTCCACATCTATCTTATTTTCTCACACAAACTTGAGCATTCATTGCTATATTTATCCTCTAGGGATCACTTGTTGTGAGAATGTTTTTGGTAATCAAGAGAAGAAGATCACCAACTGTTCCACCCCCTTGTATTGAGAAATTATAGAGGTGCGGTCTTGGCTAGCTAGTGTGCTTGCATGTGTTGTTCTTACGGGAACAAGTGAGGGACTTGCGGGCTCAAAAGTTCTTAAAAGAGCTCGTTGTAGGTGTTGCGACACCGAGTGATCTTGGGGGATTGATTATAGTGGAAATCCTTTATAGTATTGAAGGCAGGAACATAGAGCAAGTGTGCTTGAACCACGAAAATTCTCCCGTGTTTGCGATTGCTCATCTCTCTCTCACTTGTGTTTTATATCTTGCATGCTCTTATTGTTTATATCTATTACATGCTTAATATTTCTTTGTGCTTAATTGATATATTTTGGGATTATTTATTCAAACTTGTATTCAACTAAGAGAGCCATAGTGGCACCTCAACTCTTAATCTAAAGGAATCTTGAGGAGATAATCCAGAGCCCATCACCGGATTCGGTTACACTTTTTGGCGATATTTTGTGTGTTTGCATAATAGTTTTAGTTTGCATAATTAGTTTTAATTCCACAATAATTTTGCATTTAAATAGCTTGTCACCTATTCACCACCCTCTAGGTGACCTATAATTGGTATCAAAGTTTGGTGCTCTTAATTTGGGTCTAAAAACCTAGAGTTAAAGATCCTATTTTAGTTAATCACAATATTTGTACAAACACATGGATTTCATGACCACTCCTATATTTGACATTCTTAACATCCAAACTTAGAAAGTTAAGATGTCCATGTACCTAAAAGCACTTGGTATTTATGTTTATTTTTCCACTATTAAAGATTCTGTTGTTTAAATGTTAAACTTCTTGAGGCTAACACAAAAGCCATTTCATGCTTTAAAATCTACCTTAAATGATGAATATTTATCTAGGTTGCTAACTTTGATTCGGCTTTTATAGTATGGAACACCCTTATCTCTCTTGGTGAATAAAAGCAATACTACATGGGGAGTGACTCGGATGATGGAAGTCTTACTTCCAATATGTGCTACATGGTCCAAGGGATGACCCCCTTGAGGTAAATTTCGAATCCGAGATTGATGAAGATGTTGACATGTCATATGATGAACTTGCCATTTTTTGTCAACAACTTTTTAAAAAATATGAATTGTTAAAAATGTAAAATAAGAGTTTGAAAAATGAAAATGATTTGGTTTTTAAAACAAAAATATTCTTTTAAAAACAAATTTGAAATTGTTTCCAAAGAATTAAGTTTTGAAAAACCAAGTTATTTTGGTTGAAAAAGAAAAAGAAATTACTTTAATGAAAAAGATTTTTTGAAAAGCAATAGTTTTAAAAGAAAAAGAAAATATTTCTATTTCTAAAAAGAAAAAAGATTTGTGTCTCAAGTCTCTTCTTCCTAAATTAATAATGATATTTCTATTATGAAGAAGTACATTGATGTTTGCGCTTCACTTTGAGCCAATGTGTATTTAATCATAATAAGTTAGAATATATATTTCGCAAGAAATAAGTTCCTCACATGCATGCATATACCCCATGACATACACATGCACACCATGCTCACACCACTCACATGTATGCTAGAATGTACACATGTACATATTGTGGCCGCAAAGGAGATTTTGAAAATTTTATTTTGATAGACTAAATTCTCTCAATTTTGCAAATAAAAGTGTTTTGGTTCCAAATATTGCTAACCCCCTGTGGACCCAAAAGAAATGGGTACCAAAATTCTCACCTCTTGTGTTTGATGTAGGTGTAGGCTCTCACAAAATGTGAAAGGCTTGGTGCCTTGGTTGTGGATGCAATGGAGCTTGAAGAACACGCCCATTTGATGCGTCACTATCAAGGAAGCATGGTGGGAGGACCACCTCATATTTTGGAGAAATGAATTGGCTACACAATTTTTGGTAACCATTTCTTCCTCCACTTTAAATATATTTTAATTGATTTTAATACTTATATGCTAGTGTAGTGACCTGGACTCTATCCTATGTTGTTTTGTGCTTATAAATGAGTTGATTAGTTGCCTAGCTTTGCATGTATTTTTGAAAAAAAATTTCAATTGAATTTAAATGCCTATATAATGTTCATATGCATATTCTATTAAAACTTTTATTATACATGTACAATTTTTTAGATACATACTTTACGCACTCTAGTTCTCTTATGTACTCAATTATTTGTTTGACTATACATTGTATGTCCTAGTTTTGATGATTTATGTATAACCATGTGATATATTATATTTTGAGAAAAAATTTTCATATAAGTTATATTTTGAACCTTAGTATTTATTTTCATGAATATGTCATTTACATGATTCTTTTGCACTCACATCTTTTTGTTTACTCATGATTTTGTTTTCATGAGCTTTATATGAGCTTTATAAATCTTGAGTGTCAATTTTTGTATAATACACATGTTTCATGAGATATATATGATTTGATTTCATATTTGAAGGATTTTTAACTAATTTTTCAAAAGCTACTTTAAACTATTTATTTATTCTTCATTTGGTAGTGTTTTTTTAAACTATGCCTAATCACTTTCAAATCTTATTTTTGAAAACTCCTACCTTCCAAAAGCGGTTAGTTGGGCGACCATGCCTTGTGTACCTTATTTAATATTTTTTTTATTATGTGCATGATAAGGGTGGATTGATATGAGTTATACAAATGATCTTCATGTTATTTCACTACTATATGCTCACACTTATTTTTTATACATGTATGCTTTAAATTTCAAGTGGTATTTTCATTTTCATACATACATATATATATTTTTGATTGTGCTTGTTTTACAATGTCTTTACATTTTTTAAAGCACAATATATTTATACTAAGCTTGACTTAATTCTAAATATTAATTGGTATCTTTACAAGCTTATGTGTTAATTTCAATTGGTATTTTTTTGGTATCAAGATGTACTTCATGTTTCACCTTCTATTGGTATCAAAATTTACTATTGGTATCTCAAAAATTTTGTTTATCTATAAGTGGTAAAAATATTTGTTTTGTCAATTTCAATTTGATTTCATTCGTATCATAATTCATTTTGTGGACTTCAATAAATTTCAAAATTATTTTAAAAGTGATTTCAAAAATTTCAAAATTTGTTTGATATATATTGCCTATATGCAAGGGGAGCTTATCTCCTCTATATATATATTCATGTTGAGTGTATTTTACGTATTAAAGAGCTTTACCTCTATTCTTTATATGATACACATGTGTAGGAGCTTAACATCTTTGTCTATACATTGTATATTATGCTTATGTGGGTTAGGTTCTAGTCATCTCTTCTCCATATAATGCATGTATGTAAGGGGAGATAACTTAACGTCTCTCTCTTCATGAAAGTATATCGCATATACTTTTATATTGTTTGTATATTTTCACCCCTTTTATTGATGAATTGACAAAAAGAGGGAGAAGAATTTAAAGTGTTTATATATATGCATGTTTAATAGTTATTGTTTATGCATATATATTTGTGTTTAATTTAGGTGTTTTCATTGGATATTTTTATGTTTTTCTATGCATGAGTTAAGGTGGAGCTTCTATGAAGCTTATCTTTAATCTATGCATATATTATCTATGAGTTTTGTCAGCATTAAAAGGGAGAAATTGTCAGCCCAAATGCCCATCACTCTAGTTTTGATGATGATTAACTCATGTAGTTATAGTACTAATGATCTTATGTTTTTTAAGTTTTAGATATTTATCAAGATCTTAGTTGGTATTTAGCTTCAATAAAATTCGAAGTCAAGTTTTGAAGCTAGCACGTGTTGAGTCAAGATCTCGTGCTTCAAGATCGCATCAAGTACTCAAAGAAGAGTCTAATTCTTTGGATCAAGGTTTGGACCAAGTCGAGATGAAGAGAAGATTTTCAAGAGAAGATTTTTAAGACTTGAGTCTAGTTTTGTAAGTGTTAAGATTTTGTGTTTTAGATAAAATGTAAAGGATAGATTAGTTGTGGATTACTCAAGCTTATATATACACACACAATATTTCAAAACATTTCATGTGAAATAGTTTTGATTTTGGAAAATACCGTTTTGATTTTGAGCTTCAAATTATACATATTTTATTTTTATGAATAGAGTTCATCAAAATAAGTTTACATGTTTTATATATATTGGATTTCATCAATATACATTGTTGGTTCAAATATTTAAAAAAAACTTATTTGATGTTTTTGTATCACGTGTTTAAGTTTTCTTAAAGTCAAAACTTTATTTAGAGCTTATTGTCAAAAACATAGATTTTTCATCTTACAAGTGTATTGGATCATATTCATGCACATTATGCTTCAAAATGTTTAAAATATCTTGTTTTCATATTTGAATAAGTTTTGAAAAAATAGATTTTTAATTTTAAAGTTAATTTTGAAAAATACAGTTTTTGTTTTAAGGCTAAATTTCAATATCACAAAAATAGTTCAACTTGTTTCTAATATGTGTTGATTTTTTATCACACATATCTGTACTTCAAAGTATTTTAATAAACTTATTTTATGGATTTTCATGGGATTTAAATAAAATTTTAGGGTTTTAAAAAGACCAAGTTTCAATCCCTTAAACCCTTGTTTCTGGGCTTCTGGCGGTCGACCGATTGGTCGACCAAGAGATCGGTCGACCGAGCAATCGACCGATGTGCATAGGCAACGTTCACAAGCCTGGCTTGAGGGTCGGTCGACCAGGCAGTCGACTGATCCAAAAAGCTTGCTCTCTGGATCTGGCCTCTGTCGACCGGCAATCGACCGACCAAGAGAGCAGTGCTCTCTGGTTCTTGCCTGGGTTGACCGACAGGTCAAGACCTGGGTGTAATCGACTAGGCGGTACCGACAACCCCAACGGTCAAAAATATGACCGTTGGCCGGTCGACCGGCGGTCGATCGACAGGCTAATCTGGCCTATAACAGCTAGTTTTCTGATGCCTCTATAAATGGGATTTTTGGCCAATTACAAAAAAGGATTTTGTAGGATGTTTTCTAGAGCTCTTCTATAGAGTTTCAAGCAAGTTTTAGAGTCATTTACATATCCAAAAAAGAGTTTTCAAGAGTGAATCTCTTGTGTTTTCAAAAGTGTTTTCTTAAGATTTTTCTCCTCCACATCTATCTTGTTTTCTCACACAAACTTGAGCATTCCATTGCTATATGTATCCTCTAGGAATTATTTGTTGTGAGACTGTTTTTGGTTATCAAAAGAAGAAGATCACCATGTGTTCCACCTCCTTGTATTGGGAAATTGTAGAGGTGCGGCCTCGGCAAGATTGTGTGCTTGTGTGTTGTTCTTGCAGGAACAAGTGAAGGACTTGCGGGTCCAAGAGTTCTTGAGGGAACTCATTGTAGGTGTTGCGGCACCAAGTGATCTTGTGAAATCGATTATAATGAAAATCCTTCATAGTGTAGAAGGTGGGGATGTAAAGCAAGTGTGCTTGAACCTCGAAATAATTCTCTCATGTTTGCGATTGCTCATCTCTCACTCTCTCACTTGTGTTTTATGTCTTGCATGCTCTTATTGTTCATATCTATTACATGCTTGATATTTCCTTCTGCTTAATTGATATATGCTTGGGATTGTTTGCTCACACTTGTATTCAACCAAGAGAGTCATAGTAACACCTCAACTCTTAATCTAAAGGAATCTTGAGGAGATAGTCCATAGCCCTTCACCAGGAATCGGCTACACTCTTTGCTTGTACTTTGTGTGTTTGCATAATAGTTTTAGTTTGCAAAATTAATTTTAATTCTGCATTAGTTTTGCATTTGATTAGCGTGTCACCTGTTCACCCCCTCTAGGAAACCTATTGAAAGATGCTATCGTGGGTGAGTCTTTAAAGGCCAAGGTGGAGATGGATGGGAGAAGATCATGGCGTGTGTTGGCCTGCTATTGAAGGAGACAAGTGGCCAAGTTAAAGGGGAGTGATGTGCTTGCAGGGGTCTGGAGATGGGAGATCTGCTTGGGGGTGTGGGTTGTGGTGTAGCTGCTGGTTGAAGGTGGAGAAGGAGGCCAAGGGGCTATGCCATGGGGAGTGCTGGCGCTCGGGTGGGCTGTGCTTGGCACGCTAGTGTAGACGTGCCAGGGAAGGAGGAGATCCCGTGATGGAGGAGTGAATGGATAGTGATGGTTGGCGAGACACCGGTGGTTAGATCTTGGGGCTTGGTTGCCGGAAAGATAAGAGTGAGAGGGGAAGCTCGGCAGTTAAAGGAAGGCGTTGTCGTAAGCTCTGGGGCGCTGGAGAGGGTGCGACACATGTGGAGAGGATGGAGTTGGGGTTGAAACTTGGCTGTGATGGGGGGTGCACAGCTGTGGTTTGGGGAGATGGAGATAAAATGATTGGTTGGGCCAAAGTATTTGATAGGATTAGATTTGGTAGTTTGGTTGGTTAGGATAAAGATTTGTTTAGAATTATTTTAGATAGTGTTGTTATGATTATAAGGAAATTATATTGATAGAGATATTGGATTTGGTTTGTGGGTATTGGGTTATGATTGTAAAATCAAAGAGATAAGAGAATTACCATGTAGCTTTGGGCTAACGGGTCGTGTTCACGAGGAGGAATGCGATAGAAGCTTTCCGGTGTTTTTGTTAAATAACAAAGAGTGAAGTTGGTTTTTCTTTTAGAAAATGGAGAGAAGGGAGATGATTAAAAGAAAAGTTGCAAATTTAGAGAAGGCTTTGTAAAAGATGAATTTTGTATAAAGTTTGAAAAGTGATTTGTTGTATTTTAATAAAGAAGAAAATCTGAGCTCACTATCTCACTACTCAATGATATGTTCTTCTATTGAAATCCTTAGTGCCTCAACTTGATCATAGGCAAAAACTTTAGATTGATTTTAGAAAATTTTAAGCAAAGCATATAAGATGGCTAGAAAAGTTAATTCTTTTTTTTAAGAAATCATCTCGAATTGAATGTTAAATCATCAAAAAGTTCAAGTATGAGATAAAAATAAGTTCAAGAGACGTTTTAAAAGAAGTAGAAATTTAAAAATCCAAACCCATTCTCATGTGCCTTCAAGAACATTTTCAAGAAGAAAGGCTTAAGTTAGGCATGAAAATGATTCATTTGGTCTTTTCATCAAAACCATTCGAAAAGAAGAGGGATCAGAGAGAGGAGTAATAGTGAGCCCATAAAACGATTTAGCTACTCATAGAAGACAAAGAACAATGCAAGTAAATAAAGCAAGACATACCATAAAATAGAGTGGAAGAAAAGGTAGCTTGATCTTGTATTGATGTCACTTCAATCTTCAGAATACAATCACTCAATTCCTCTCTCACTGGTATTTGCACTGAATTACAAATTGCAAAACAAAGATACAACTTTTATACTATCTAACAAAGAGCCTAGACCTTAAAAACAAAGAAAAAAACTAAATCTAAGTTTCGATCCTTTTTCTCTGAAAAATACAGTATTTAGAGGCAAAAAACCAAACGGGAGGGAACGTATGAAGATAGGGGGAGCAAACGCTCCCCCAACAAACATCAAACGGCCGCGGAAACGCGATTTTGGCCGCGTTTCCATGGCCATTGTGTGGCCAATGGCCACACCAGGTTAGAGAAAAGCTTCTGGCCACACCAGGTTGGAGAAGCTCCTTCGTTTGGTGATTTTCCTTATCCTCTGCTGGTTTTCCCGTTTCTGCTTCAGGATTTGACGAAACAGCCTTTGATTGTTGACTTCAACCGCTTAATTTGAGATGATTCATTTCCACTGGTTTTCAACTTTTCTGATTTGCCAAGATCTGTCCTGATTCCCTGATTTCGAATTTATTCTGAATTAAATTAGAAATTGATGGGCTTTTGGGCTTGTTTCTCTTTCCTATCCTTTAGCAATGGTCCTGCATTTTTATAAAGAAAAATAGGACTTATTAATATGATTTATTTAGAAGTAAGCATGGTAATGTGACAACATATATGCAATATATGTGACCGATCACACCTCCATACTCATCTTTTGTTCGCCCTCGAGCAAAACATCAAAACTAATTCTAATCAATTATTAGTCCACTTTCATAGGTCATTCGATTGCACTGAGCATGTGCAACAAGCCGTTAAACCTCTAGGTTACCCCTAGAGGACGAGTTTTGTCTCGTGAGGGTTTTCAATGGATTGCACTCACAAAATCAATAAAGAAAAAGAAAAAATGTTAGTATTTTCGAAAAGCATTTGAAAGGAGAAAATATTTGAAGTATGTTTGTGAGAGTTTAAGTAATCTATAAGTTATAGGAATATCAAATTTTTCATTCTTAAACTTAGTCTCTATTCAAAAACATGTCATCAATCAAAGTAAGGAGTCAAATTGTATTTCTCATCTAGTCTATTACTTTACCCTGAGTCATATGCACCATCGTGACTGTGAAGTTTGACTAAGGATTCTTTAACATTAACTCCTATGCCTTATATTTATTTTTGGTGATATTAATTCCTCAATTCCATTAGGCTTTCTAATCTGCCCATGTAACGAGCCTTTAGTCGGTGACACCCAAACCAGAAGTTTTAGGGCACCAGGTGAGAAAACACCTCTAAGGACTTAAAAACTCGAGCAGACAAGGCCTCGAAACTAAGGGTTTTTATTTATAAAATGTACCCCTTTTAGGCGTGAATACTTATGCTTCATGAGGCACAAACAACTAGTTTAATCAGAGGATTTATATATATATTTTTTCCAAACTTATCTAATTATCTTTTGCATAAATGCCAAGGCTTGCTTAGGCCAAAGCACCTAGCTAATCAACAATTAGATTTGTTTATTTTTTTATACATATATAGTTTTTTTTCTTTTTTATAAGGCATAAGAGTTTTGTTTTTGAACCCTAATTGTGTAAGTATATAAAGTGTGCATATTTCATCAAGGTAAAGATCAAGACTAAATTACTTTCACAAATTTTCTTCCTAATCCCAAAAATCAAACAAGTCATCTGACTTTGACCAAGTGTAAGAAATCCAAATTATGATTTCCTATTCCTTAAAATTGACTTAATTTCTTACAAAAAATATATCAAAATATTGTTCTTACCTTTCAAAAAAAAATTTATATATATTTCTTTTTTTTATATAGTCACGTTAGAACCCTCCCTACACTTATCTCATGCATTGTCCCTAATGTATGAAAGAAATGTATAGATGCATGAAATAAAATGAAAATGAGGAAAGTTACCGATACACTGGGTCAAAAAGACCCATAGCCGTTTCATTTACCGGCACTGATTCCAAGAAAGGTTTAAGGCGTTGACTATTTACCTTAAAGTCATTTCCATTCTTGGTGTCACTGATCTCTACTGCACTGTGTGGAAGCACGATTTTACAACGAATGGCCCAATCCATCTTGATTTTAATTTTCCTGAAAAAAGATGAAGCTTAGAATTATAGAGTAAGACTTTTTGTCCAAGGACAAAGGTTTTTCTTATGATGTGTTTATCATGAAAAATCTTAACTTTATCTTTAGTGATCTTAGCATTTTCATAGGCCTCATTTCTTAACTCCTCTAATTCGGAAATTTGTAATTTCCGAAGGTCACCGGCCTTAGTCAAGTTGAAATTCAACTGCTTGATTGCCCATAAGGCCTGGTGCTCTAACTCAACGGGTAGGTGACAAGCTTTTTCATAGACTAACCTATAAGGAGACATCCCTAGAATCGTCTTAAAAGCGGTCCTGTAGGCCCATAGGGCATCTATAAGTTTGGTGGACTAATCTTTCCGGTTTTGGCTCACAGTCTTCTTCAATATAAGCTTGACTTGTCTATTGAAACCTCAACCTGCCCACTGGTTTGAGGATGATAAGGTGTGGACAACTTGTGAGTGATGGCATACTTTCGCATGAGAGCTTCAAAGGATCTATTGCAAAATTGAGTACCATTATCACTGATGATAGCACGAGGGGTTCCGAAGCGTGAAAAAAATGTTCGCTTTCAAAAACTTTATGACAACTTTGTTATCATTAGTTCTACTAGGAATGGCTTCTACCCACTTGGACACTAGTCCACAGCAACCAATATGTATTGGTTTCCAATGAATTAGGAAATGGACCCAGAAAGTCGATGCCCCAAACATCAAAGAGTTTTATTTCTAAAATTAGGTTGAGGGGCATCATATCTCTTCCTACATCTGATATCTAGAGCACACCTTGCAAAATTTATAAGCATCTTTGAACAAAGTGGGCCAATAGAACCCACTTTGTAGCACTTTTTCAGCAGTCTTGCAGGAACCAAAGTGTCCACCGCATGCAAGGTCGTGACAAAAGGATAGAACACTCTTAACCTCCTCATCGGGAATGTATCTCCTAATAATTTGGTCAGAACAGTACTTAAAAAGATACGGTTCCTCCCAAAAGAAATACCAGACTTGGGATAAGAACCGCTATATATCATTTTTGGACCAATGAGACAGAGTTTGGTTTGTGACTAAGTAATTTACTAAATCAGCATACCAAGGTTCCCTAAAGAAAGCTAAGAGGTTTTCATCAGGAAAATACTCATTTATGAGTAATTCGTTGCATGGAGAATTAGGGATTCGTGAGAGATGGTCAGCAATGACATTTTCTACGCCTTTCTTGTCTTGAATCTCGAGATCGAATTCTTGAAGAAGGAGGATCTAACGAATGAGTCGGGCCTTGGCATCCTTCTTCATCATGAGGTACCTAAGCGCAGAATGATCGGTGAAAATGGTAGTTTTGGACCCTAATAGGTAGGGACGAAATTTCTCTAAGGCAAACACTACTGCCAAGAATTCCTTCTCAGTCCTAGTGTAGTTCAATTGAGCATCGTTGAGAGTTCTACTAGAATAGTAAATCACGTGCTGCTTGTTATCAGTGCGTTGTCCGAAGACAGCGCCTATGGCAAAATTGGAAGCATCGCACATGATTTCGAACGGCTTAGACCAATCCGGTGCAGATATTATTGGTGTAGAAATAAGCTCTCTCTTAAACTTCTCCTAAGAATTCATACATTCAGCATCGAAAGTGAAGGACACGTCCTTAGCTAACAGATTAGTCAAGGGCCTAACAATCTTGCTAAAATTCATGATAAATTTTCGGTAAAAATCGGCGTGTTCTAAGAACGATCTAATATCCTTCACGCATTTGGTCATGGGAAGCTTTGCAATAACCTCAATTTTGGCTCTATCCACTTCAATTCCTTTCTTGGAGATTTCATGACCTAAGACAATTCCATGTTTTATCATGAAGTTGCATTTCTCCCAGTTCAGTGTCAGATTGATTGCTAAAAGAAAAGAAACAATCAATGAGTTAAGAATATACCGTGTAGCTTGTGGCTAACGGGTCGTGTCTACAAAGAGGAATGCAATGGAAGCTTTTCGGTGAATCATTTTAAAACAGGGAATTGTGTTCATTTTTAGGAAAAGAGAATGAAAAGAAAGAGATGAATAAAAGAAAATTGCAACTTTTAGAAAAGGTTTTGGAGAAAGTGATTTAGAAAACTTGAAAATTGTTTTGTTGTTTGTACTAATAAAGAAAGTCTAGGCTCACTATCTCACTACTCAATTGTTCATTCTTCTCTTAAAATGTGAAGTCCCTCAAATGATCGTTTGCAAAACTTAGAGAACTTTTAGAAAGCTTTAAGTAAAGCACATAAGATGAGAGAAGAGTTGAGTTTTTTTCTTTAAGAAATCGTAGAATCGAATATTAAAGCATCAAGCGCGAAGAAGCAGAATGAATTAAAAACAATTCCAGAGAAGTTCAAGAAAGAATTGTGAATTCAACTATCCATACCCATCCTCATGTGCCTTCAAGAACACTTTCAAAAAGAAAGGCTTTTAAGTAAGGCATTTATATGAGTCATCGGGTCTTTTTCTTTTAAAAACAAGAGAGAAGAAAGGCAAGAGAGAGTTCGATAGCAAGCCTAGAAACATGTTTAGTTATCCATGGAGAAAGAAGAAGAAAACAAAGACATAATGCAAATCATACCGTACAGCAAGTGGAAGAGAAATTGGCTCGACTTTTGTATTGCTGTCACATCAATCTTTAAGTACAAGCTCTCAGTCCTCTCTCTCACAAGTTTTGAAACTGGACTACAAATTAAAAAGCAAGATTACAACTCTTGTTCTAGCTAACAGAGAACCTAAATCCTAAGAAAATAAATGTAAAACTTAATCCTACTCTTCGCTGCATTTTTCTTTGCTGAAACCCATATTTATAGCCAAAAACCAAAGGAGGCGAATCCCGGGAAGATTGGGGGAGCAAACGCTCCCCCAACTGATTCTGTTTGGCCGCGAAAACGCGGCTTGGGCCGCGTTTTCGCGGCTCTGGTGTGGCCAAGTGGCCACACCAAAAGGGGGAGTTGTTGGTTTGGTGTTTGGCCCGTATATGCTGCTGGATTTCTTGTTTCTGCTCCAAACTGTTGACGAAACAACCTTGATTGTGTGGCTTTAACTGCTCGATTCAGGGAGGATTCTTCTCAACCTCTTGATATGCCAAGATTTAGCCCTGATTTCTTCATTTCGAATTTATTCTGAATTAATTCAGAATTTGATGGGCTTTTGGGCTTGTTTCTCTTTTCTTTCTTTAAGCACTTGGGCCTACATTTAGCAAAGAAAAAGACAACTTATTAATAGAATTTATTAGCTAACAAGTGTGGTAAAGTGATAATATAAATGCATCATATGTGACAAATCATACCCCCACACTTATCTTTTGCTCGCCCTCGAGCAAAACATCAGACTAACTCGAATCAATTATTAGACCACTTTCGCAGGTCACTCGATTGCACTGAGCATGTGCAACAAGCTGTTAAACCTCTAGGTTACCCCTAGAGGACGAGTTTTGTCTCGTGAGGGTTTTCAGCGGATTATACCCACAAAATCCA
This sequence comes from Agave tequilana, assembly GCA_038442645.1. Taxonomy (NCBI): domain Eukaryota; kingdom Viridiplantae; phylum Streptophyta; class Magnoliopsida; order Asparagales; family Asparagaceae; genus Agave; species Agave tequilana. The sequence continues at coordinate 96,266 of JAVJIF010011080.1, read as the reverse complement.
AAAAGAAAGAGAAAAAGTTAGTATTTTCGAAAAGCATTTTTTTTTTAAGGAGAAAATATTTGAAGTATATTTGTGAGAGTTTAAGTAATCTGTAAGTTATAGGAATATCAAAATCTTTCATTCCTAAACTTAGTCTCTATTCAAAAACATGTCATCAATTAAAGTAAGGAGTCAAATTGTACTTCTCATCTAGTCTATTAATTTACCCTGAGTCGTATGCACCATCGTGACTGTGAAGTTTACTAAGGGTTCTTCAACATTAACTCCTTTGCCTTATATTTATTTATTTTTGGTGAAATTTATTCCTCAATTTCATTAGGCTTTCTAATCTGCCCATGTAACGAGCATTCAGTCGGTGACACCCAAACCGAACAGTTTTAGGGCACCAGGTAAGAAAACACCCCTAAGAACTTAAACACTCAAGCAGATAAGGCCACGAAACCAAGATTTTTATTTATACGATGTGCCCCTTTTAAGCGTGAATACTTATGCTTCATGAGGCATAAATACCCAGCTTAATCAGAGGATACACATTTTTTTTCGAACTTATCTAATTATCTTTTGCATAAATACTAAGGCTTGCTTAGGCCAAAGCATCTAGATAATCAATAATTAGACTTCTTTTTTTTATATTTTTTTATAAGGCATAAGAGTATCTGTTTTAAACCCTAAGTGTGTAAGTGTATTTTGTGTGCATATGTCATCAAGCTAAATATCAAGACTAAATTACTTTCCCAAATTTTCTTCCTTATCCTAAAAATCAAACAAGTTATCTTATTTTGATCAAGTGTAAGAAATCCTAATTATGATTCTCCTATTCCTTAAAATTGACTTAAATGCTTTCAAAAAATATATCAAAATATAGTCTACCCTTCCAATTTTTTTTTTTGGGTCATGTTAGAGCCCTCCCTCACACTTATCTCATGCATTGTCCCCAATGTATGAAAGTAATGTATAAGTGCATGAAATAAAATGAAAAGGAGGAAAGTTACCGATACACTGGGTCAAAAAGACCCATTGCCGTTTCATTTACCGGCACCGATTCCAAGAAAGGTTTAAGGCGTTGACCATTTACCTTAAAGTCATTTCCATGCTTGGGGTCACTGATCTCAACTGCACCGTGTGGAAACACAGTTTTTACAACGAATGGCCCAGTCCATCTCGATTTCAATTTTCTTGGAAAAAGATGAAGCCTAGAATTATAGAGTAAGACTTTTTGTCCAGGGACAAAGGTCTTTCTGATAATGTGCTTGTCATGAAAAATCTTGCTCTATCTTTAGTGATCCTAGCATTTTCATAGGCCTCATTTCTCAATTCCTCCAATTTGGAAATTTGTAATTTCCGAAGGTCACCGGCCTTAGTCAAATCGAAATTCAACTGCTTGATTTCCTATAAGGCTCGGTGCTCTAACTCAATGGGCAAGTGACAAGGTTTGCCATAGACTAACCTATAGGGAGACATTCCTAAAATCGTCTTGAAAGCGGTCCTGTAGGCCGATAGAGCATCTACAAGTTTGAAGGACCAATCTTTCCGGTTTTGGTTTACAGTTTTCTCCAATATAAGCTTGACTTGTCTATTTGAAACCTCAACTTGCCCACTGGTTTGAGGATGCTATGGTGTGGACAACTTGTGAGTTATGGCATACTTTCGCATAAGGGCTTCGAAAGATCTATTGCAAAAGTGAGTGTCATTATCACTGATGATAGCACGAGGGGTTTCGAAGCGGGAAAAAATGTTCTCTTTCAAAAACTTTATGACAACTTTGTTATCATTAGTTCTACAAGGAATGACTTCTACCCATTTGGACACGTAATCCACAGCAACCAATATGTATTGGTTCCCAAATGAATTAGGAAATGGACCCATAAAGTCGATGCCCCAAACATCAAAGAGTTCTATTTCTAGAATTGGGTTGAGGGGCATCGTATTTTGGTGTGAGATCCTTCCTACCATTTGGCATCTAGGGCACGTCTTGCAGAATTCATAAGCATCCTTGAACAGAGTGGGCCAATAAAACCCACTTTGTAGCACCTTTTCAGCAGTCTTGCGGGGACCAAAGTGTCCACCGCATGCAAGTTCGTGACAGAAGGATAGAACACTCTTAACCTTCTCATCTGGAATGCATCTCCTAATAATTTGGTCAGAATAGTACTTGAAAAGATACAGTTCCTCCCAAAAGAAATACCGGACTTGGGACAAGAACCGGTAAACATCATTTTTGGACCAATGAGACGGAGTTTGGTTTGTGACTAAGTAATTCACTATATCAGCAAACCAAGGTTCCCTAGAGATGGCTAAGAGATGTTCATCAAGAAAATCCTCATTTATGGGTGCTTCGTTGCATGGAGAATTAGGGATCCGTGAGAGGTGGTCAGCAACGACATTTTCTACGCCTTTCTTGTCTCGAATCTCAAGATCGAATACTTAAAGAAGGAGGATCCAACGAATGAGTCGGGCCTTAGCATCCTTCTTCATCATGAGGTACCTAAGCGCAGAATGATCGGTGAAAACGGTGATTTTGGACCCTAGTAGGTAGGGACGAAACTTCTCTAAGGCAAACACTACTGCCAATAATTCTATCTAGGTCGTCGTGTAATTCATTTGAGCATCGTTTAGAGTCCTACTAGAGTAGTAGATCACATGTTGCTTGTTATCAATGCGTTGTCCTAGGACAGCGCCTATGGCAAAATCAGAAGTATCGCACATGATCTCAAACGGCTTAGACCAATCCTGTGCATATATGATTGGTGCAGAAATAAGCTCTCTCTTAAGCTTTTCCCAAGAATTTATGCATTCAGCATCGAAAGTGAAGGACACATCCTTAGCTAACAGATTAGTCAAGGGCCTAGCAGTTTTGCTAAAATCCTTGATAAACCTCCGGTAGAAACCAGCGTGTCCTAAAAAGGATCTAATATCCTTAACGCATTTGGGCATGGGAAGCTTAGCAATAACCTCGATTTTGGCTCTATCCACTTCAATTCCCTTCTTGGAGATTTCATGACCCAAGACAATTCCATGTTTTACCATGAAGTGGCATTTCTCCCAATTCAGTGTCAGATTTTTCTCAGCACAACGTTGGAGAACGAGTTCAAGATGGTGGAGACATTGAGTGAATGAATCTCCGTAGATGGAGAAATCATCCATGAAGATTTCTAAGAAGCGTTCTACCATATCTGAGAAAAGACTCAGCATGCAACGTTGAAACGTTGCTGGGGCATTGCATAAGCCGAAGGGCATTCGACGATAAGCAAATGTCCCAAATGGACATGTGAACGTAGTCTTTTCTTGGTCCTCAGGAGCGATAGGGATCTGGTTATAGCCCGAGTAACCATCTAAGAAACAGTAATACTCATGACCCGCCAAACGTTCAAGCATTTGATCAATGAAGGGAAGTGAAAAATGGTCCTTACGAGTTGCAGCATTCAGTTTCCTATAGTCGATGCAAACTCGGATCTTCGTGGGAAGTCGAGTTTGAACCAACTCTTTGTTCTCGTTTTCCACTACGGTGAAACCAGATTTCTTTGGGATCGCGTGGACAGGACTGACCCATTGGCTATCAGAAATAGGATAAATTATCCCATTGTCTAAGAGTTTTATGATTTCAGCATGAACAGCCTCTTGCATTATAGGGTTTAACCTACGTTGCGGGTCTCTCTTGGGTGTGGCGTCTTCATTGAGATGGATGCGGTATTGAACGATGGTTGGACTTAATCCCTTGATATCAGTCATAGTCCACCCGATGGCTTCCTTATGTTTTCTTAGAATTGCTTTCAAATCTTTTTCTTCCCCGTCATTTAAATGGGAGGCAATGATGATGGGAAAGGTCTCTTGTTCGCCTAGATAAGCGTACTTGAGATGCGCAGGTAGAGCTTTCAATTCTAAGGAAGAGGAAGGCTCACTAGAGGGACTAGTCAAATCTGTTGGCTCCATTGTTGGTGAAATAGGGTTTGAGGCCCAATTCACAGCAGAATCTACAACTTGATCAAGATTAAAGTTGTCAGACTCTAACTCGAAGTCAATCTCCACTTCTGATTCCAATTCTTCCCCGTGTTCACTTATCAAGTTCTCAATTAGGTTGACTTCAAATGTTTGGTCCTCGATATCGCGGGGTTGTTTTCCTAGATTGAAGACATTGACTTCTCTAGTCATGTCTCCAAAGGTTAACCTCATAGACCCATTCCTACAAATTATGATGGCATTAGCAGTAGCAAGGAATGGTCGACCTAGGATGACAGGAGTTTGAGCCCTACGATTGGAGTTGGACACAGGTTGTGTCTCTAGAACTATGAAATCGACAGGGTATATGAACTCTCCTTCCCGGATTAGGACATCATTAATTTCCCCTTTTGGAACTTTAACAAAATGGTCAGCCAGTTGGATGGTGACTCGAGTTGGACTAAGGTCACCCAACCCGAGTTGTTGATAAACAGAGAATGGAAGCAAGTTGATACTTGTGTTGGCCCAATGGCTTTCCACTCTAGTTTTGATGATGATCAACACTCATGTAGTTATGTTTGCTAATATTCTTGTGTTTCTAAGTTTCAGATCATTAACAGGATATTAGGTTGGTGATTAGCTTCAACAAGATGATTAGAAGCTATTCATGATGATTCCGGTGCCAAAGCTTAAAGATCATACCTTTGCACTTGGAGAATCACGGAGTTTGGACCGAGTCTACTTGAAGATGGAAGATCGACAAGAAGACTTAGGTATCTAGTTTAGATAGTGTTTTAGATCCATTTTTGTAAAGCTTAGTTTAGTTGATATGCTCAAGTGCACAAATCACACACGTTTTATGATTGAGTTTTGGTTTTCATGAATAGTTTATCAAAACAAGTTTAAATTGATATATGTATAGTTGCTTCATTCTATACATGCATGCTTAATTTTTTAAACAAACTTATTTTGACTATCCTATTCATGTTTTGGAAAATTCTAGTTTGATAAAATACAAGTTTTGTTTTTGATAAAATTGGCAAGACACAAAAATGAATTGATATGATTGATATATGTCTTGAAATTTTTATCACAAGTTTGGTTATCAAAGTAAAATGATAAAACAAGTTTTAGGAAAACATATTTTTAGAAAAACAGTTTTATTGTGATTAAAACTATTTTTTAGATTTACTGTGAATTTATGGGATTTTTATTGAGTGAAAAGACCTATTTTCAAATCCCGTATCTGTGTAGAACTGAGGACTGGCTGACAGGCCAAGTCGGTCGACCGGACCGATCGACCGCACCATAGGCCGGTCGACCGGGACGGTCGACCGACGTGCACAAGTCTGTGCACATTTTGGAGTCTCTGGGACGGTCGACCGGGCCGGTCGACCGAGATGAGAGTTCTGCTCTCAGGATGTTTCGGTCGACCGGGCCGGTCGACCGCTATTGCCCAACGGTCACATTTTTGACCGTTGGCGGTCGACCGGGCCGGTCGACCGATGCCTGTCAGAGCTGCCAGCTCAGCCTAACGGCTAGTTTTGTATAGGGGCTATATAAACCCCATCTCTTTGGGGATTTTGGCCAAGTCTTTTAAGAGAAAAATCTCCAGTTTTCTGAAGTGTTTAAAAGAGTTTTCAAAAGAGTTTTAAGTGCAAAAACTTCTCATCTTTATTTGTTTTGGGTTTTTGGAAAATCAAAGAAAACTAGGTTTTGGGATTTTGATTTGGTATTTCATTTTCTATCTTATACAAGAGATTTCCCAAGTAGTTTTTCTTTGTTGCTTGTTTCCAAAAACACTTTGATTCCACACTTGAGCTATCACCTATCCTAATCTATTTAGGATCTTGTTTTTGTGGAAAAGAAAAAGGAAAGAGGTTTGTGGTTGAAATATACCACTTGTTGTAAACCCTTGATTTCTTGAGGTACTCCCTCTTTGGTAGAGGTGGAGAGTGTTGTATTGGGTTGTTGGTTTGGATTCCTCTTAGGTAGAGGTGATTGAGTTTGGTTGTGAGCCTCTTCGGTAGAGGTGTGTGGATTGGTTGTTGTATTGGCTACGGGCCTAACCCCTCGGTTGTGAGGAGGTTGTTGTTGAGAGAGGAGTTTGGTACTCCTAGAGTTGTAAGAAATCCTCTTCGGTAGAGGTTCCCTCGGTGGGAGTTGAGATAGTGGAAATCCTACACGGTGGTGTAGGCGGGGATGTAGAGCAAGGTGCTCGAACCTCGAAACAAATCTTGGTGTTTGCGATTGCTTCCATTGTCTCTCTAACTCTCTCTCATTTACTTTGTGCAAAGCATCATACTTCATCATCATATCATACTTGCTTGTGTTGAGCATTGATTCATTCATATCTTATACATTGCTTGTGTTGCCTTGCATCCTTTATATTGCAATTCATTCTTATATGCTTGGCTTGATTGTGTGTATTTCATATTGCTTGGATTGCTTGTGTGTGTGCCTAACTTATACTCATCCAACAAGAGCTTCACATAGCACCTCAACCCATTTCAAGGGGAATCAAGGGGAGTTAGTCCAGAGCCTCGCAAGGGGAATTCGGCTACACTTGTTGTATTGTATTAGTTTGTGCATAATTTGAATTAGCTTCCGCATTTAGCGCACTTAATTTGCATTTAGTTTCTTAGATTAGCACTTACACCTATTCACCCCCCTCTAGGTGTTTTTCAACTTGCCCCCAAGTCAAGAAGTGCACGACTAATCTCGGCTTGTCCTATTATGCAGGCAATGGTGGGACTGCTTGGATCTTTGTACTTGACAGGGATAGGACCCGAAAATAGCTCACTAATATTAGTGGCTAAGAAGACCTTCTTTGGAACATTAGTCTTTCTCTTCTTGGTGCACATGTCCTTAAGAAACTTAGCATAGGAAGGAGCTTGTTGGATGGCATCAAGAAGTGGCACATTTATCTTCACTTGGTTAAACATCTCGATTATCTTGTCCATGTGAGAATTTTGCTTGTTATTTTTCAGCCTATTAGGAAATGGTACTATAGGCTGGTGCACCTGGCTGGCTGACTTGTCTTTTTCAGACTCATCAGAATTGGAAGAAATTGGATTAGATGAGGTGGAGGCTTGATTGTGGTTGTGCTGAATGGGATTGGGTGGTGTTGACACTTGGTTATCAACTCTCTTTCCTGACCTCAATGTATGGATAGCATGACATTGATTGAATGAAGGATCCTCAGCCAAATGAGCTTGTTAGGAATTCCTCGGATTGGTGACTGGCTGACTAGGCAGGGTACCCTTTTGTTTCTCATTCTATGGGTTGGCTAGTTGACTCATTCAAACCTCTAACCTCTGAATGGTCTGCATGAGAGAGTCTTGGTTTTTCATATATCTTTCCATGTTTCTTTCAAAGTCAGTCATTCTCCTTTCTAATTGAGGATTCTGGAAGGAGGATTGTTGAGCTTGGTTGGGAAAGTTTTGTTAATAATTCAGAAAGTTGGGTGGATGATTGGGAGAATTATTATGGAAATTGGAGAAGTTGGTTGATGATTGGAAGAATTATTACCTTGATGGAAGTGGCTAGCATGATTGGATCGTGAATGGTCATTGTTGTTTTGGCTCCATGAGAAATTAGGGTGATTTCTCCAGCCGGGATTTTACGTTGGTGCGTAAGGATTGTTATTCGGCCTTGAAAAGGCCGCATTCATCGGTTCATGGTAGGATTGCTGAGCCTGAAATACTGGGCACTCCTCGAACACATGATTCATGGCTTGACAGTAAGTGCAGCCTGGGGGTGAAAATTGGTTCGGGCTGACTTGATTGACTGGACTTGGTTCTTTCGTTTCTAGAGCTTCCAGTCTTCTAGCCAAATTAGCTAACTTAGCCTCATTAGCGATAGACGATTCGATGGAATGGAGACCTCCTTTTGAAGAGATTGAGTTAGGATTCCTAGAGGTCTCACTAGCAGATTCCCATTGGATGGTCTTCTCAGCCAAATTTTCATACAAATCCCATCCTTCATCTTCATCTTTCTGAAAGAAACCCCCTTGGCACATACTTTCTAAGACGGTTTTGGTGGAATAGTCTAAACCGTCATAGAGAATTTGGCATTGTCGCCATTTCTCTATTCTATGGTGTGGACATTGGACAAGGAGGTCCTTAAAGCGTTCAAAGTACCTCCAGAACGGTTCACTAGGTTCTTACTTGAATTGCATGATCGTCTTCCAAATGAGAGCGGTTTAATGGATAGGATAGAATTTCATCAAGAAAACATTGATGAAACCATCCCAAGATGTGATGGAACCGGCTGCTAAGCTGTAGAGCCACTTCTTTGCTAGGTCCTTAAGTGCGAATGGGATAAATCTCAACCTAATAGCGTCGTCTACAAGGTGTGGGATTTTCATCATTAGACACACTTCCTCAAATTCTCTTATGAAGAAGTGGCATCTTCAGACTCTAGACCATGAAACTTGGGGAGTGTGTTGATGAATTGAGGCTTGAGCTCGAAATTATATTCACCAACCGATGGAAGTGAAATGCAAGATGGAAGTGAGGTCCTAATGGGGTAGAACCTATCCTGCAGTGATGTTGATTGAGCCATTACCGGATCTGGTCTTGGTTCAAACTTGCGTGGTGATGTGTTTCTAGTCAACCTAGATGAATTAGGGTCTCTCGACCACACTTGCATACAGAAACACAATCACAATCACAACAAGTTCAAACAACAGTCAACAATAGAAATCAACCAAGCCTAGTCTAAGGTAACCTCGACCTAGACAACTCCTAACTGGTTGATTGTCCACAAGAGGTAGAATGTAGACTTTGACCACAAGCTAATCAGCCAGGTCAGGGCAAGATTGGTGGGAGGTTTTCCATCAAAGACGTTCCTTAATTAAATAACCACCAATCTTCAGGCTTTCGGCCCTCAATCCCCTTCCTAGACACTGATTTGGCAAAAGTCAATTTCCAACACCTTCCCTCTTTAGGATAATCTCCTAGTGAGTTCGAGATGTCCCTAAGGCCAGCGTCTATCAGATTTTACTTAGGCTTAGGTTTGTGAGTGCTTGGAGTCTGATTTTGGGCCAAGGAAGGGTGATTAAATCCCCACCTTATCTTGTTGTTGGGTGTTGCCCTTAAAATCAATTTGTGAAGTCTACAAAATAAGATTCACTCAAAGCGATATAAATCAACCAAGAATTGAGTCCTATTCTGAATGCAATGCGTACGTACCTTGCTCTAGCACTCTTCAACAGTAAAGTAAAGGAATTGAAAAAACTCGTGCCTAGAATGCAAATGTCTAATCAATTTTTAACTTTGCAACAAGTGTTTTACTGTTGATTTAAAACAGGGATGTTGGATAGCAAAAATAGCACAAATATGACATATAAAAACTGAAATTTTTGCGAGCAATATGTCCTGCAAAACAAAGTTTTTAGTAGTCCAATGAATTTTTTTCAGATTTTGCAAAGCAATTTCTTGAAATTCTGTTTCCTACTTTCGAGAGTAGGGGCACAGAATTTGCAAGTCTTCTTGGCAAAGCTTGAATGCTAGATCTTGATCTTCAAGTCCCTGAAACAAACATACAAAACTTGTTAAAACAACTACACCGTTCCCTCCCCGGCAACGGCGCCAAAATTTGATTGCTAAAAGAAAAGAAACAATCAATGAGTTAAGAATATACCGTGTAGCTTGTGGCTAACGGGTCGTGTCCACAAAGAGGGATGCGATGGAAGCTTTTCGGTGAATCATTTTAAAACAAGGAATTGTGTTCGTTTTTTAGGAAAAAGAGAATGGAAAGAAAGAGATGAATGAAAGAAAATTGCAACTTTTAGAAAAGGTTTTGGAGAAAGTGATTTAGAAAACTTAGAAATTATTTTGTTGTTTGTACTAATAAAGAAAGTCTAGGCTCACTATCTCACTACTCAATTGTTCATTCTTCTCATAAAATGTGAAGTCCCTCAAATGATCGTTTGCAAAACTTAGAGTTAACTTTTAGAAAGCTTTAAGTAAAGCACATAAGATGTGAAAAGAGTTGAGTTTTTTTCTTTAAGAAATCGTAGAATCGAATATTAAAGCATCAAGCGCGAAGAAGTAAGAATGAATTAAAAACAATTCCAGAGAAGTTCATGAAAGAATTGTGAATTCAACTATCCATACCCATCCTCATGTGCCTTCAAGAACACTTTCAAAAAGAAAGTCTCTTAAGTAAGGCATTCATATAAGTCATCGGGTCATTTTTCTTTTAAAAACAAGAGAGAAGAGCAAGAGAGAGTTCGATAGCAAGCCTAGAAAAACGTTTAGTTATCGATGGAGAAAGAAGAAGAAAACAAAGACATAATGCAAAAGAGAAATTGGCTCGACTTTTGTATTGCTATCACTTCAATCTTCAAGTACAAGCTCTCAGTCCTCTCTCTCACAAGATTTGAAACTGGACTACAAATTAAAAAGCAAGATTACAACTCTTGTTCTAGCTAACAGAGAGCCTTAATCCTAAGAAAATAAATGTAAAACTTAATCCTAGTCTTCGCTGCATTTTTCTTTGCTGAAACCCATATTTATAGCAAAAAACCAAAGGAGGCGAATCCCGGGAAGATTGGGGGAGCAAACGCTCCCCCAACTGATTCTGTTTGGCCGCGAAAACGTGGCTTGGGCCGCGTTTCCGCGGCCCTGGTGTGGCCAAGTGGCCACACCAAAAAGGGGGGAGTTGTTGGTTTGGTGTTTGGCCCGTATATGCTGCTGGATTTCTGGTTTCTGCTCCAAACTGTTGACGAAACAGCCTTGATTGTGTGGCTTTAACCGCTCGATTCAGGGAGGATTCTTCTCAACCTCTTGATATGCCAAGATTTAGCCCTGATTTCTTCATTTCGAATTTATTCTGAATTAATTCAGAATTTGATGAGCTTTTGGGCTTGTTTCTCTTTTCTTTCTTTAAGCACTTGGGCCTACATTTAGCAAAGAAAAAGATAACTTATTAATAGAATTTATTAGCTAACAAGTGTGGTAAAGTGATAATATAAACGCAATATATGTGACAAATTACAGATTTTTCTCAGCACAACATTGGAGAACAAGTTCTAAATGGTGGAGACATTGAGTGAACGAATCTCTATAGATGGAGAAATCATCCATGAAGATTTCTAAGAATCATTCTACCATATCAGAAAAAAGACTCAACATGCAACGTTGAAACGTTGCTGGGGCATTGCATAAGCCGAAAGGCATTCGACGATAAGCAAATGTCCCAAATGGACATATGAACGTAGTCTTTTCTTGGTCCTCAGGAGCAATAGGAATCTGATTATACCCCGAGTAATCGTCCAAGAAATAGTAATACTCATGGCCTGCCAACGTTCAAGCATTTGATCAATGAAGGGAAGTGGAAAATGGTCCTTACGAGTTGCAGCATTAAGCTTCCTATAGTCAATGCAAACTTGGATCTTCGTGGGAAGTCGAGTTTGGACCAACTCTTTGTTATCGTTTTCCACTACGGTGAAACCGAATTTCTTTGAAACCGCGTGGACAGGACTGATCCATTGGCTATCAGAAATGGGATAGATTATCCCATTGTCTAAGAGTTTCACAATTTCAGCATGAACAACCTCTTGCATTATAGGGTTTAACCTACGCTGCGGGTCTCTTTTAGGTGTGGCATTTTCATTGAGATGAATGCGATGTTAAATGATGGTTGGACTTAATCCCTTTATATCAGTCATAGTCCAACCAATGGCTTCCCTATGTTTCTTAGAATTGCTTTAAGATCTTCTTCTTCCCTGTCATTTAAATGGGAGGCAATGATGACAAGAAAGGTCTCTTGTTCACCTAGATAGACGTACTTGAGATGCGCATGTAAGGTTTTCAATTCTAAGGAGAAGGATGGCTCACTGGAAGGATTAGACAAATTTGTTGGCTCCATGTTTGGTGAAATAGGGTTCGGGGCCAAATTTATAGCTGACTCAACATCCTGATCAAGATTAAAGTCGTCAGACTCTAACCCGAAGTCACACTCAGTTTCTAGTTCCAATTCTTTCCTATGTTCACTTGTCAAGTTCTCAATGAGGTTGACTTCAAATGTTTGGTCCTCAACATCACGGGGTTGTTTTCCTAGGTTGAAGACATTGACTTCTCTAGTCATGTCCCTAAAGGTTAACCTCATTGACCCATTCCTACAATTGATGATGGCATTGGCAGTAGCAAGGAATGGTCGCCCTAGGATAACAGGAGTTTGAGCTCTATGATTGGACAAAGGTTGTGTCTCTAGAACTATGAAATTAATAGGGTAAATAAACTCTCTGACCCGGATAAGGACATCATTAATCTCCCCTTTTGGAACTTTCACTGAACGGTCAGCCAGTTGGATAGTGACTTGAATTGGACTAAGATCGTCCAACCCGAGTTGTTGATAAACTGAGAATGGAAGCAAGTTGATACTTACCCCCAAGTCAAGAAGTGCACGACTAATCTCAGCTTGTCCTATTGTGCAGGCAATGGTGGGACTACCTGGATCCTTGTACTTAACAGGAATCGGACCCGATAGTAGCTCACTAATGTTAGTGGCTAAGAAGACCTTTTTAGGTACATTAATCTTTCTCTTCTTGGTGCACATGTCCTTAAGAAACTTAGCATAGGATGGAACTTGTTGGATGGCATCAAGAAGTGGCACATTTATTTTTACTTAATTAAATATCTTAATTATCTTGTCCATGTGTGGATTTTGCTTGTTGTTTTTCAGCCTATTAGGAAATGGTACTATAGGCTGGTCACCTGACTGGTTGACTTATCTTTTTCAGATTCGTCAGATTTGGAAGGATTTGGATTAGATGAGGTGGATGCTTGATTTTGGTTGTGCTGAATAAGATTAGATGGTATTGACACTTGGTTATCAACTTTCCTTCCCGACCTCAATGTATGAATATCATTACATTGATTTATTGATTGATCCTCAGCCAAATGAGCTTGTTGAGAATTCCTAAGATTCGATATTGGCTGACTAGGCAAGGTACCCTTTGTCTCTCATTCTGTGGAGTGGCTAATTGGCTCATTTGAACCTCTAACCTCTGTATAGTTTACATGAGAGAATCTTAGTTTTTCATGTATCTTTTCATGTTTCTCTCAAAGTCAGTCATTCTCCTTTCTAGTTGAGAATTCTGGAAGGAAGATTGTGGAGCTTGGTGGGAAAAGTTTTGTTGATAGTTTGAAAAAAGTTAGGTGGATGGTTGGGAGAATTATTGTGAAAATTGGAAAAGTTGGGTTGATGATTGAAAGAATTATTAGCATGATGGAAGCGGCTTGCAGGATTTGACCGTAAGTGGTCATTGTTATTTTGGCTCCATGAGAAATTAGGGTGATTTCTCCAGCCAGGATTGTACATTGTTGCGTAAGGATTATTGTTCGGCCTTGAAAAGGCCGCATTCATCGGTTTAGGGTATTGTTGCTGAGCCTGAAACACAGGGCACTCCTCAAACACATGATTCATGACTTGACAGTAAGTACAGCCTGGAGTTAGAAATAGGTTTGGACTGACTTGATTGACTGGACTTGGTTCCTTAGTTTCTAAAGCTTTCAGTTTTCTTGCTAGGTTAGCTAACTTAGCCTCATTAGTTATGGATGATTCAATAGAATGGAGACCTCCTTTTGAAGAGATGGAGTTTGGCTTCCTAGAGGTTTCACTAGTAGGTTCCCATTGGATGGTCTTTTCAACTAGGTTTTCATATAAATCCCATCCTTTATTTTCATCCTTTTATAAGAATCCCCCTTGACACATACTTTCTAAGAGGGTTTTAGTAGAATAGTCTAAACCGTCATAAAAAATTTGGCATTGTCGCCATTTCTCTATTCCATGATGAGGATATTGGACAAGGAGGTCCTTAAGACGTTCAAAGTACCTCCAAAACGGTTCACTAGGTTCTTACTTGAATTACATGATGTTCTTCCTAATGAGAGCGGTCTTATGAATTGGATAGAATTTCTTCAAGAAGACCTTGATGAAACCATCCCAAGATGTGATCGAGCCGGCTGTTAAGCTGTAAAGCCCTTTCTTGGCTAAGTCCTTAAGAGCGAAAGGGACAAATCTCAACCTAATAGCACCATCTACAAGGTGTGAGATTTTCATCATTAGACATACTTTCCCAAATTCTCTTATGAAGAAGTAAGCATCTTCGGACTCTAAGCCATGAAACTTGGGGAGTGTGTTGATGAATTGAGGCTTGAGCTCAAAATTATATTCACCAACCGATGGAAGTTGGATGCAAGATGGAAGTGAGGTTCTAGTGGGATAGAACCTACCCTACAATGATTTTAGTTGAGCCATAACCGGATCTGGTTTGGTTTAAACTTGGGTGGTGATGTGTTTCTAGTCAACCTAGATGAATTAGGGTCTCTTAACCACACTTGCATACACGAACATAATCACAATCACAAACAAGTTTACCAAAAGTCAACAAAAGTAATCAACCAAGCCTAGTCTAAGGTAACATTGACCTAAACAACTCCTAACTGGTTGATTGTCCACAGGAGGTATAATGCAGACTTTGACCACAAGCTAATCAGTCAGGTTAGAGCAAAATTGGTGGGAGGTATCCGCATAAAAGAAACAGGCCTAATTAAGCCAAACCACCAGCCTTCGGGGTTTCGCCCCTCAATTCCTTTCCTAGACACTGATTTGGCAGGGGTTAAATTCTAACAGCTTCCCCCTTAGAATAATCTCCTAGTGAGTTTGAGATGTCTCTAAGGCCAACGTCTATCAGATTTTACTTAGGCTTAGGTTGTGCGTGCTTGGAGATGGTTTGTGGGCTAAGGAAGGGTAATGACTTTCCCACCTTATCTTGATTTGAGTTTTGCCCTTAGAGTTAATTGTGCAAAGTGTGCAAGATATAGAAAAGTAGCATTCAAAAGCAAATATCACCCAAGAATGTTTCCTAAATTATATGCTATGCATACGTACCTTGTCTCCAGCTATCTTCAACAGTAATTATAAAGTAAACGTAATTAGACAAATGCCTAGAATGCAAGTCTAAACATTTTTTAAGCAATTAACAATCACTCAAATTACAGTTAGATTAAAATAGTGATTGTAAATAGCAGATATAGTAAGAATAATAACACAAAAAAACTTAATTTTTGCAAGCAATATGTCCTGTAAAAAAGAGTTTTTAGTAGTCCAACAAAAATTTCAACTTTTGTAACGCAATTTCTTGAAATTATGTTTCCTACTTTCTAGAGTAGTGGCACATAATAGCAAGTCTTCTCCTACAAAACTTAAATGCTAGATCTGAATCTTGATGTCCCTGAAACAAGACACCAAACTTGTTAAAAAATAATTACACTGTTCCCTCCCCGGCAACAGCGCCAAAAATTGATTGTAAAATCAAAGAGATAAGAGAATTACCGTGTAGCTTTGGGCTAACGGGTCGTGTCCACGAGGAGGAATGTGATAGAGGCTTTTTGGTGTTTTTGTTAAATAACAAAGAGTGAAGTTGGTATCTTTCTTTTAAGTTGAAAAAGAAAATTGAGAGAAGGGAGATGATTAAAAGAAAAGTTGCAAATTTAGAGAGGACTTTGGAAAAGGTGACTTTTGTATAAAGTTTGAAAAGTGATTTGTTGTTTTTTAATAAAGAAGAAAATCTGGGCTTACTATCTCACTACTCAACGATATGTTCTTCTATTGAAATCCTTAGTACCTCAACTTGATCATAGGTAAAAACTTAAGATTGATTTTAGAAAGTTTTAAACAAAGCACATAAGTTGGTTGATAAAGTTAATTCTTTTCTTTAAGAAATCATCTCGAATTGAATGTTAAATCATCAAGAAGTTCAAGTATGAGATAAAAACAAGTTCAAGAGACGTTTTTAAAAGAAGTAGAAATTAAAAATCTAACCCATCCTCATGTGCCTTCAAGAATACTTTCAAGAAGAAAGGCTTAAGTTAGGCATGCAAATGATTCATTGGGTCTTTTCATCAAAACCATTCGAAAAGAAGAGAGATCAGAGAGAGGAGTATTAGTGAGCCCAGAAAACCGATTTACCTACTCATGGAAGACAAAGAACAATGCAAGTAAATAAAGCAAGACATATCGTAAAATAGAGTGGAAGAAAAGGTAGCTTGATCCTTGTATTGATATACCGTAAAATAGTGAGCTTAGAAAACCGATTTAGCTACTCACTTCAATCTTCAGAATACAATCACTCAATTCCTCTCTCTCACTAGTATTTACACTGAATTACAAATTGCAAAATAAAGATACAACTTTATACTATCTAACAAAGAGCCTAGACCTTAAAAACAAAGATAAAAACTAAATCTAAGTTTCGGTCCCTTTTTCTCTGAAAAATATAGTATTTATAGGCAAAAACCAAACGGGAGGGGACGTATGAAGATAGCGGGAGCAAACGCTCCCCCAACAAAATGACCGCGGAAACGCAGTTTTGGCCACGTTTCCGCGGCCATGGTGTGGCCAGGTGGCCACACCAGGTTGGAGAAGCTCCTTCGTTTGGTGATTTTCCCTTATCCCCTGCTGGTTTTCCCGTTTCTGCTTCAGGATTTGATGAAACAGTCTTTGAATGTTGGCTTCAACCGCTTGATTTGGGATGATTCATTTCAATTAGTTTTCAACCTCTCTGATTTTCCAAGATCTACCCTGATTCCCTGATTTCGAATTTATTCTAAATTAAATCAGAATTTGATGGGCTTTTGGGCTTGTTTCTCTTTCCTATCCTTTAGCAATGGGCCTGCATTTTATAAAGAAAAATAGGACTTATTAATATGATTTATTTAGATAGTAAGCATGATAATGTGACAACATGTATGCAATATATGTGACCGATCAGGTTATAGGGTAAATGGTAGGAACAATAATTGGGTTTAAATAATGGGTAAGGGAATAAGCTAAGATGGGTTATGGGCTAAGAAAAGCAATAAGACTAATAATAATACATAACAACAATTAGAATAATTAACGCTAACCATGATAATAATATTGACAATAATAATAATCACACTTAGTAATATTATCAATACATAATAATACTTATCAATAGCAATAATAATTAACAACAACAATAATAATAATAATAACAATGAATAATAACTATAATGAAATAAGGGTAGTAGCAATTAAATAACAATTAATAATAATAATGGTAAATATAAAAATAATAGTAATTGGTAACAATGATATTAATAAGCAATAACTGTAATATATATATAATCTAAATTAACATTTAATCTGCTCAGAATAATTTGTATATTTAATAATAATAGTAAGCCGTAAATCAAGTTAATAAATAATAATAAAATAATAAAGAGAAAAACAAAATAAATACTTAGAAAAATACGGTATTTTAAACTATGGATATTACAAAATCAGATATGATCAGTCCTCGCCCGTGAGATTCAATCGGGAGCCCTCGTCACCTTCTTCCCGCTCTTCCTTTGTCGGCGAGAGCGTCGACACCAAGTTCTTCAGGTAACTTTCTATCCCTCTTCCCCCAGTGTCTGTCTTTTTCCCTCTCTCAGGTCTCTCCTCCCTCTCCCTCTCTCAGTTCTTATATCTCTCTCTTTCCCTCTGTCTCTCTCGCTTTCTTTGTCTCTCTCCCTCTCTCTTTCTTGATCTCTCCCTCTCTCACTCTCACTCTCACTGCCTCTCTCCCTCCCCCTCTCCCCCTCTGTCTCCATCCCCCTCTCCTCTCTCCCTCTCTTTGTCTCTCTCCCATGTCTCTAAAGATAGCTCTCTCTCTCTCTCTGTGTATGTCTAGTTAATTTATCAATTTAAGTAGTATAATATAATATAAAGTTAATTTAATTTTAAATTTATTTTAAGTTATATTTTAATTTAATTTAACATATCATTTTTTTTAAAAGTATAGAACTAGTATAAATTTAATTCGAAAGTATAAATCTATTATAATTTAAATTAAATAAAATTTAATTTAATTAGAGATGACTTAATTTTTAGAAGTATAAAACCTACAGAAGGAATTGATCCTTACATGTTCTCATCGTAACTGTTGACACTCTAAAAAGACAAAACTCTTATATTTCTCTTCAACCGGTTTGAACAATGTCTAACTTATCAACATTTATAAAAGATAAGTCACAGACAAGCTGAGGATCAGGAACAAGGTAGCAACTTAGGCTCTATTGATCCAGTAAAGCAGACAATAGGCCATAGTTGCCTTTGAAGAGAAGCCAAAGCAAGTATATGAATCTAGGTCTCATCGAGGATTGCTAAAAGGCCAAAGCCATAAGCTTCGTACGAAGCTTCCCATTTGCGCCGCCAAAGGCTGATCCAAGAGCTTCACGCTAAAAGATTTATCCCTAACTTCGCTGGAGGGAAGAGATGGCTTAGCTCCGCTATGAGCTAAGTCTTAGCTTCGCATGAGGCTACGAAGGTAACTTCGCCTGAAGCTATGAGCTAAGTTTTAGCTTCGCACGAGGCTACGAAGGTAATCTCGCCTGAAGCTATGAGCTAAGTCTTAGCTTCGCATGACATAGCTCCATAGCGAGCTTTATCGAGTTATCAAGTTGACCGTTTCAAAATCCCACATGGGGTTAGTGGGTGAACACCATTAGTTTAGTGGGATTAATGTCACTTTAAGTGGGTGGTTACACCTGCCCACTTTGTTCCACATTAAGTGGAGACAATTAAGCCACGATGGTGAGGAGGAGTTCACACGAATTCTCTAGCTTCGCTGGAAGCTCGCAAGTAGCTTCGCCACAAGGTCATTTGTAGCCTCGCATGAAGCTAAAGACTGATTCAGCCTTGCTGAATTCAAGGGGCAATTACACCCCATTTTCGCTATAAATAGCCCCTTGCTGAGCCAAGGAGGGATTAGCTGGTTAGAGAGAGGAGATTGGCTAAAAAATTAAAGAAGAGATTCTTAGAAAGAGTATTCTTTTGTTCTCCTACTTCCAAATACTCAATTTCCATAACCAAGCGAGAAGGGAATCCTATTAGGAGGCAGTGTGATCACCTGATCGATTGCATTATCAAAGAGATAAAGTGATCACACGTTGATCAGATTCCTACCGGCATACTTCCTCAGAAATTTCAGAGAAGATCTACTTGTAATTCTTTTTAATTACTTGTAATTTCACTCTTCAATATTTTTTTTGTAAGTTTTCCCCGAACCTATATTCAATGGAAAACAAGATGTCTACTCCAATGGAGAACAAGGACTTCTTCTGCAACAAGGAGATAATGTCGCAATGCAACGGTCAGAATCCTGAGCTTGTCGTCACCGAAAAATTGATTATTCACTTTGACCAAGAAAAATTCGGAGAACTACTCTCTGGGGGTAGCACAGTGCTCCATGCATGGAATCACGGGAAGGTCTCTGTGGCTAAAGCTTCAGTGGCTACCGAACAAAAATCACCTTTAACTGTGCGAGCAAATGGGCAAACCTCGTTCCTGCTCCTCTCAGTCTCAACTGAGCCTAAAAGCATCTCACACGAGGCCGACAAGTTCCCTGTGAACCTAAAACTTCTCAGACCAAGTAGGTATGGAAAGTGAAGTAGAAAGCTCCGCGCGAAGCTTTAGGCGAAGCTCCAGTACAATTTCGCGTCTCACGTGAAGACAAAGGCAAGATGCCTTTAAATCTTGGCGGCCTTGCCAATGTTAGTCGTGAGGCTAAGTTGATATCACTATCTTCGCCCAACCCAGGTGCATTGGCCCCTAGTGCCAACCTCACCCCTACGAGCGAAGTTATTGATGGTGTTGCTAACACAGCGCCAGTACCTAAGGGTACTAACAAAGTTCTTAGCCGCGAGGCTGGAACTGAAGCACTATGCAGTGCTAAGTACCTTCACAGTAAGGCAACAAACAAAATACCACAGCGTGCTAAAAGTGAAGTAACCATGACTTCGCTTCCAAAATTTTCTGACGCTAAGCTCGCGCCTTGCGGTGGAGCTACACGTCTAACTTCGCCAAGCAAAGTTAATATAATTTATAAGGTGATTTTCAAATCACCTAAAAATACGAGCCTCAAGGCTAGAGGTCTCCAGCCCGAACGACCTGATACTCGATCTCTTCAAATCTCCGAACAAGGTCGTGTAAGATTGGTTAACACCAATCTACGAGTGTTCTTAACTAGCAAACAGAAGTTAGAACTACTCGATACCTTTCCCTCTTGCTGTGAACAAGTAGGATGTTAGTTGGTAATAGTCCATTCAGCCCATTGCCGACTAGGACCAGTACCCGCTACTCTTCCAGTCCGACAGTCAATTTTTGACCGGCTATAGATTCGAGCCCCTGTCAAGCGTTGCAAAAAGAGCAAACTACGAAACCTACCAGATCTATTCTCTGCATCCTTCAACATGATAGGAAGGGGACGTGAACCGCTTAGGAGCAGACGAAGGCGGTGTGATGCTAATTCTCCTTCGTTCAGTTCTCCAGACTCAGACTATAGCCCTGGCTTAGGCCAAGTCTTAGTAGGACAGGAAGGTGTGTTCCGAGGCACAAGATCTAGGATAGCAATACCCTATAACTATGAGTAGCCGTCCTCTTCAACTGGGGTGATATAACCTGAACCATTGAAAAGTTTATTCCAATGGTCTGATGATGAAGGAGAAGCTAGTGGGTATGCCTCTTTAGCAACAGTCAGCTCGGTACAAACGGGCAGAGTATCGGTTCATATGCCGATAATGACAATGATGACCTCTGCCGACGAATGGAAGCTTAAGAACAGACCTCCAAGACCCAGCAAGAAGTCTTGGACAACATCCAACAAATGCTACCTCAACTCCTCACCAACCAGAATAATAATGATACCAGAAGCAATCATAATGAGGAGGAGCATAATGATGATGAGCAACCTAAGACTGAGAAGTCAAAGGAAAGCTCTTCCATCGATGCTAAAGTTCTTAAAGGCGTCCTTAACTCAGAGGGATGAATTGAAGAAGGCAGGCATGACTCGTCCTTACCCACTTGAATGGGTCTCAATGCCATATTCGCCAAAGTTTAAACAACCTACGTTACATACGTATGATAGTAAAAGCTCATCAAACCTGCATATCTACTACTTCTGGTCTCAGACTAGTAATGTCATAGATAACGATGCTATTATGGCCAGATTATTTATTGGTACTCTCAAAGGAGTAGCCTTCGACTGGTTCAGAAGCCTTCCACCAGGCTCCATTAGTTCCTGGATCGATCTAGAAACTCGGTTCCTCTCTCGTTTTTATGAGGATGACACTGAGGTGACCATGGATAAACTTCTCTCCACTGTGCAAAAAAAAAGGAGAATCCATCCGGGATTACATTAAACAGTTCAGGAACTTATCTCTGATGTGTCCGGCACAGATGCCATTGCCTATTTTATTGTAGACCTATAGGCATAACTTCCTAGACCAAGCGGAGATTTGTATGGGAGCTGTCAAGGCCCATACCTAAAAAGAACTGGTTGAGCAAGCCGAAATAGCTTAGAAGTCAGCTAAAAAGTTTGATCTGTCTACACCCATAGGTAAATGGGATATGAATAATAAAGGGTGTGGCGAGATGGGGCAATCTTCCCAAGTCAAAGGGAAGGAGACTATGACCGTAGAGTTGTCAGGGGATACTCTCCCAAAAACTAAGAAGAACGGCATCAATAATCAGGAGTTTAAGTTTCCTCCGAAGTTATCTTCCTTTAAAGATGAGAAGGTGGTTCAATATTCCATTTGCTCCAAAAGGAGAATAAGTTGAAGCTGCTAGAGGCTCGACGCCCTAACGAAGTGGGATGCACAAACGATCCAATTATTGTCTTTTCCAAAGGATGGTTCATCATCCTACCAACAAATGCTTTATCCTCAAGGACAAAATCTAGGCTCTAGTCAATGCGGGATTCTAACTTTAAAGTTAGAATAAAGGAAAGTCACAGGAATATGGTGACTCTCGAATTCAGCACTATGCCAAAGGTCACAGTCCTAGATGGATCTCCTCCAATCCCTAAGGCGCGACTGGAGATAATAATCCTTCAGCTAAACAGCAAGAGGCTAAAGGTCTTGTTCTCTTGACATTGAAAATAGAAAAAATCATGTGGGTGCACGCAGACCACACCCAAGACAAATAATGGGATTCAAAGAAATTCAAGTCAAAGGGAAAATCCTGCAACGTTGTCTCTGTTTTGCCAGATGATGACAACATAATGATAGCTTCTCTTAGTGACTCTGAAAATGAAAGGCATACTTTTAGAGCACAGGCTGATGCACTTCAACCAACGGGTACCCGGTCTGGGAAATCATACTTAAAATATTATGAGAAAACTACTGATGAGACACAACAGCAAACGATGTCAGTAAAAATACCCGTTCCAGCTTCAGTCCCGACTTCAGGAAAAGAAAAGCAGAAAGAAGTCTGGCTTGACCGCGTCTTGAAGAGACCTTCAGGCCCGAGATATGATGTTCCTTTCCGCTTTGATATATTAGCCCAGGTGGCTAATATTCCAGGTCGTTTCACCATACACAAGCTGCTTTGTCTCTCGAAAGAGACAAGAGAGACACTCAGGGATGCACTGGCTAATTTAAAATCATTTCTGACACATATGCCAGAAACTCCTGGAGATGACAGTCAACCTTTATGTTCTGAATGTCATCATGTACAGTCAAAAGTACCTACTATCATTTTCACAGCTTAGGACATGCTCCTCAAAAATAATAAACACGATCAACCTTTATACTATACTGGATATATCGGCTCGACGTGTATCGAAAGGATACAGGTTGATTCAGGGTCCGCACTCAGAATCATTCCCAAAAGACTCTACTTCCTTGGGATATCGCTTTATCAGCTATCTGCAACAACTACTACGATATATGGTTTTAACGCAGGTAGTAGTCACCCACTGGGAAAGATTCGACTCTGTTGTCGAATCGGGGACCTGAAATCAGAAGTAACATGTTACGTCATTGACGCGACACGTCATACAACTTATTGCTTGGACAACCTTGGATCCATGCTAACTGGATCGTTCCTTCTACTCTGCACCAATGCTTCAAGTACGTAGAAGATGATACAACGATACAAACGGTGTTTGCTAAAAAATAAGCATTCAAAGGGGTAAAAAATTACTTTACTAATGCTCTCTTATATCAGGAATCTAATAAAGTGTCAAAAGAATCGTTGCCTGAAGACGACGATAGCAATGAAGCAGATTTAGAGTTTGAAGAAGACACGCCAGCTTTTTTTGCTTGTGAACAAATTATAGCATATTTTAACCCTCAATGTAATAATCCCATTGGGGATGATTATGAATGGGTAATTAATGAGAATATTACTTTTGATTATCTTGAGAGTGTCGAATTATTTGAATCTGTCAACAATAGCTCCCTACACATGCCTTTGCATGTACTAAGCATAACAAGTACACCTGTAGAGTGTGGAGAAGGATCTATTTTTGTGGTCCCTTCATCCAAAAGGAGTCAATCGCCGATAGTATTTGGTAAGGCCCAACTACGAAGGTCTGCAGTCACAGATTCAAGTTCAGACTCAGAACCCCAGCAACTTTCCATTACGCACGATTAGCACATCTTATGATGCGAAAAATAGGGTACAATCTATAGCATGGGAAGGGTTTGAACTTCGAAAAAGGATGACGCGGTTTTCAATGAAATTTAGTGCCAAATGGGAAGCCAGCAAATTACTATGATAAAACACACAGGGGGTTGGGATATGTTAGACCTCCTACTCCGTTCAATCTGAAGACAACGAATCAATCCCGTCATGTTCTACCTCTTCATCTAAGTGGGAGTCAAATGTTAGTACAGTGATGCTTTTCAAGAATCTCTCCATCAATGTGACTTCGATTAATCAATAGGAGCACGAGGAGGCTATGGAAACGTTTGATGCTGAACCATGGGCTCAACAACTTGAATTCCAGTGGGAAAAGTGATTCGAACAACGTGAACGCCTTCGGTAGAAAGGATGATTCAGGTTACTTTGGGTAGTCAGGATCACCCAAAACCCATCTCTATAAATGAGGTTTATCACTTATAGAAAGATAAGAATTGATAGCACTCGTACGAGAGTATATCGATATCTTTGCATGGAATTACAAAGATTTGCCCGATCTTGATCCGCAAATAGTCATGCATCAGTTAAACATTAAGCCTAACATCAAGCTAATGAAATAACAACAATGACGGTTTCACCCTGCTATTGAAGCTGAAGTCCATAAACTCATCGCATGTGGTTTCATACGGGAAGAGCAACATCCGGACTTGGTTGCTAACATTGTCCGCGTCCTTAAAAAGAATGAAAAAATCCGGGTTTGTATTGGCTATCGTGATCTCAATACAGCCTACCCTAAAGACGAGTTCCCATTGCCCATCACTGATGTCATGATTGACATACCTGTGGCTTTGAGAGAATGTCTTTTATGGATGGCTTCTCAGGGTACAATCAAATTAAGATGTACCCAGAGGATGAAAAACATACTTCCTTCCAGACAACATTGGGGGTATACTGCTATACTGTAACGCCCCGACCACGCGGGTACGGGGACGTCACTGCGACGTATATACGCAGGTCAGAAAGTGCCCCCACGCATATACGCTAAGCATAAAGTACAACAAGGATCAGAGTACAGCACAAAGCGTGGTATTCATAATATGCCAACTTAAAAGTACAAATACAAAGTCATCACAGGATATGATAAAATATGTAACGCCCCGATCCTGGCGGATACGGAGACATTACTGCAACGTATATACGCAAGTCAGAAGTACCTTCACGTATATACGCTAAGCATCAGTACAGGCAAGAATCAGAGTACGGAAGCAAGTGGTGCATTATACATTCCAACACATGAGTACAATTACAAAGTTATCACCAGAAGTGATCCAATATTACATGAATATTACATCACTGATATGCGCAATTGCGAGATTACAAGGAGATATACAAGAATGAATAGTACAAGGGCACTCACGAGTTTACAAAAAGGAAAACTCGAGAGGCACACAGGGGGCCTGGAAGGATAGAGCTTCCGGATGATCTGCTGGAAATCCACGCTACCGCTGCGCTACTCTGATCAGCAACAGGGAGAATCCACACGCTCCAAGCTCCATGACCTGGACATGAGAATCCAGGGGAGTCAGATGAAACTCCCCAGGCGAGTGGTGATACAAAAGCCAAGTGGCGAGCATAGGTAAGCATGCAGGAGCAAGTAGATATCAAGCAGGAACTACTCATGGTATGATAAGAGAAGAGAAGGTAAAGTAGATAGGGCAACACCAGATATCTCCTAAACTAACATAAAACTGATAAAACCGTTAAAACCGATGTAAAGCCGATTACGAGCAAAACCAATCGTAGACACTTAGGTTAGGCTCCATGAGACTAGTACCTCGAAGGAATAATCCAAACAAGGAAACCCTCATCTATATACCTTTATCTCATGTCACCGTAATCCAAGCGCATACAACCCGAATTACAAAACAGCACAACAAGTTCACATAGCTTGTTATCATTATTATTGGGGCCGCCTAAGTTCCAAGCTTCAGTATGTGTTCCATTCCACATACTTCCACTCACAACTTATATAGCCAGTTATTTGGAAACTGATTAAAGTTCGATGAATCATGTTCTGGATGGGTCCCGTACATGCCCGGGACAACGGTTCAGGAGTATCCGGTGCTGAGCCGGAACGTACCGCTAGGTACCGGGACTTATGGTCGCCCGAACAGGAATAGAGTATCGCAGATCCCATAGAAATAGGTCTAGGGCGTGTGCATACCCGGTATGAATA
Organism: Agave tequilana; assembly: GCA_038442645.1. Classification (NCBI taxonomy): domain Eukaryota; kingdom Viridiplantae; phylum Streptophyta; class Magnoliopsida; order Asparagales; family Asparagaceae; genus Agave; species Agave tequilana. Next base: position 70,648 of record JAVJIF010011080.1, on the reverse strand, counting down.
TCAGGAGTAGGGGTGCCAGTACACCCCACGGAATCCCTGGTGGCCGCCAGGTGATCCCTCAAGTATGTGGCCACGCGTGACTCGATAGTGCCACCATGAACATGATTAATCAGGGCCCATCAGTTTCCCCCAAACCAGGTGCAAGTTGTCTAATTATAATAGTATAAGCAGGACATGATCAGGAATGGGGATCATAACAGGAGTCATAACAAGAATCAGGTATAAACAAGAGATGGCCCTGCAGATTCAAGAGGTGGCCCCCACGGATTCAAGAGGTGGCCCCCACCGGGTATGGTGTGGCACTTTGTTCCATGTGGCACTTTGCTCTGAGGGGATGGATTCTAGAGGTGGCCCCCACAGATTCAAGAGGTGGCCCCCACCGTGTGTGGTGTGGCACTTTGTTCCGTGTGGCACTTAGTTCCATTCAGGACTTGACAGGAACAGGTAGTACAACATGAGTCAGGATCAAGTAGTAGCATGACAGGTGTCAGGTGATAACATATTGAACATAGTGTAACAGATTGTATCTGGCAAATAGTTAAATAAAATCAAGAGAAGCTGAGCAACTGGAGGCACATGATAAATACAAGGTCAATGGGAAGGGTCTTTTGTCAATAGGAAGATCAAACATGGCAATTTGCCAAACTTAGTCGACTAGAGAAAATAATAGTCGACTGGACAAAGAGTAAGTCGACTATGAAGGGAATCAAGTCGACTAATAAAGTCTGCGTTTTGAGAGAGCTGCGTTTCAGAAGGAAAGTTAGTCGACTAGGGCGTTTGGGTTAGTCGACTGGTCAGGGCTGCGTCTCAAAGAGCCGCGTTCCACAAGCCCGCGTCTTGCCACAAGTCCGCGTCTCATGAATCCGCGTTTCACAAGAAAGAGTTAGTAAATAAGGGATGAAAGAGTAGACCGCGTTCCAGGGAAAGGACGCGTTCCAGGAAAGGTTAGTCGACTGGCACAAAGGTTTAGCCGACTAATAAGGTGCGTTCCAGAATAACCAGGCTGCGTTTCAAGGGTTTAGTCGACTTATGATTTGGGCAAGTCGACTAATACTGGGAAACAGTGAGCAGTAACAGCTTTTAAGAGTTATAGTTTGTTGATAAAAATACAAGTTCTTGGCGAGGAAAAGCACTCGCCGAAATAGGAGAAATCAAGCGAGAACACCCGCATAGTCAATAAAATATGAAGGCAAGCGGATAGCGAGATTACTCGCATAATCAATGAAAATAGGAAGTCAAGAGGATAGCGAGAACACTCGCCTAAATCACCGGAAAGCCGAAAGGTCCGAAATCCACGGAACTCGGAACGCGCCATAATTATGGAAGAAGAGAGTGCGCGGGTTTTGAAAGTGAGACGCGAGGGTTCGCAGACGCGGGAGTTAGCGTCGCGAGGCTTGCGTCGCAAGAATGGCAAACGCGGGAATAGCAGACGCGGGAGTCGCGTTGCAAGAATGGCAAACGCGGGAATAGCAGACGCGGGAGTCGCGTTGCAAGAATGGCAAACGCGGGGCTCGAGGCCTGTGTTTAAATCAGGGCATGAGAATGCGGACGCGAGGATAAACTCCGCGTCACGCCAACAAGGACAGAACACAGACGCGGGCACTTAGCTTCGCGTCGTGTTGACATGAGAAGGACGCATACGCGAGTATGGCTCCGCGTTGCATCAATACAATAACGCGAAGGCCGCGTTAAGGGATGGCCTAGACGCAGGAGGTAAACTCCGCGTTATAACCGACAGGGATGGTCCAACTCCAAATCCAAACCATTAAATGGTGGAAGTGGAATACATATCGACCCGACTAAGGGAAGTTCGGCCCCAATCCAAAAGGAGGGTACCGGCCTTAGTCTTGCCGACGATGAAGAGGAGCACGGCCCCCCAATCCAAAAGGAGGGTGGCCGGCCTCAAGGAAATGAAGGGGTGATGTTTGTTGTTTGGTAAAGGTGAAGGCTTTGGTGGTGGTTTGGAAGTTGTGGTAGGTTTAATAGAGTTTAGAGGAGGAAGAAGATGAAGGTAGGAGGTTGTGGTTGTGGTGGAGATGAAGGAGGAATTGGTGAGGGTGAAGGCTTCTCTTGGTGGAGGCTAAAGCTTTTGGTGGAGTGAAGTAAAATGAAGTAGAAATGAGAAGGAAGTGTTTATATAGGTTTTGATTTTGTGAAGGAGGTGCTAAAAATGTAAAAGAGAGGGTTTATTTGCAAAGTGGAGAGGTGAGGTGGTTCTCTTGGCCAATCATGGCCTGCCATGGAGATGGGTGAGGTGGAGATATTTTGGTGGAGTGTTGGAGAAGCTTTGGAGAAGCTTGTTGGAGAAGCTTGGAGAAACTTAGGGTGGAAGTAAAAGGAAGCTTCTGGTGGAAGCTAAAGGAAAGAAAGAAAATGGGAAAAGGAAAAGAAAATGGAAAATGGAAGATATTTTCTTGGACTCAAAAAGTGAAACTGTTGAAAAGACTGATTCCCGGGTTTGAGTCGTGGATGCGGAAAACATTTCGGAAAATACCGAAATCGTCCCGAAATCAAACATCTTGGAACGACTCGCAAAAATTACCAAAAATCAAGAATAATATTCTAAGACTCATGGTGAAATTCGTTTGAAGAAATAATTTATAGTTTTAAAACTAAAAATCCCAGAATCTGGCCGTTACCGACTCCGGTGGAATTTTCATAAATTCATAAAATCCTCAGAAAAAGTATTTAAGTAAGAAATATGATTCTAAGAGAAAATGTCTAAAGACCCATCTAAAAATTCCAATCTGATTGTAATTTAAAAATCTGTGAATCGGTCAGCGGCACTGGCCGACACCGGTTTTGAAGATTTTCAATTTAATTCAGGAAAATTCCAAAAAATCATAGAAAATCTAAAATATTGGAAAATGATATTTAAAACAGAAACCGATCAAATCGGAATACCAAAATGACCAAATCGAGTAATACCCTCGGATCGGGTCCTCGGTTCAGACTAGGGCTGACTCCGAGTCCGAGAATCCGGATCCAAGACAAAACAATCGTATAAAGAATTCATAATACAAAACAAATACAGGAAGTAAATCGAAAAATACGATCGAAAAATCTGAATACGCAACTAAGTACGTATTCTGGGAGCGGGGTGTTACAATCCATCCACCTTACAAAAAATTGCGTCCTCGCAATTTCGATAAGGGGTAATTGAACACAAAGAGGACAAGGGTGGAATTTATACCAATTAAGATATGAAGCACTATAGGTAGGGCTCTCAATTTGACTGAACAATAATCATCCTCCGTACTTCCGGCCGTTTAAATCTTTGAACGATGCCAAATAATACTGATCTGATAACACAGCTTTGCAATAGAATTCCAGTTGTACTGCACATACTTGATAGCCCTCCGAGAATAAGCCAGAATACTGAAGATAAAGGAAACCCTGATAGTCCTGAGCATAATAAAGAAGACCGATAATTAAGAATTCCGAATACCAGGCATTAATCACTCTGAAAGATAGAATAGAAATGTAGAATATCCGTAGAGAATTCCGACTGCTGACTTCTGAAAGATAACCAGATCAGGATCCATCTGGAGAATACCGAGCTTCATAGAGTTGGCCAAAGAGATCACATAATAGCTTCATTCGGAACCAGCTACTACCTTTCTAGTATATCCATATCTTAAGTTAGTATAAAGGCTTCATAAAACCAAAACAGGGGAAGGATGGAAAAGATTAGGAATCAAAGGAATGATGATCAAGATAGAATAGATAACTCTGCACTTGTAGTTGGAATGTATAACCAAGACTCTTGTATTCCAGTTGCAAATTTCTTTACCATTAATTTGCCGTCTGGACGTACTGAGGAAGTGAGAGCCTAAGCTCTGATACCACCCTGTAACGCCCCGATCCTGGCGGATACGGAGACATTACTGCAACGTATATACGCAAGTCAGAAGTACCTTCACGTATATATGCTAAGCATCAGTACAGGCAAGAATCAGAGTACGGAAGCAAGTGGTGCATTATACATTCCAACACATGAGTACAATTACAAAGTTATCACCAGAAGTGATCCAATATTACATGAATATTACATCACTGATATGCGCAATTGCGAGATTACAAGGAGATATACAAGAATGAATAGTACAAGGGCACTCACGAGTTTACAAAAAGGAAAACTCGAGAGGCACACAGGGGGCCTGGAAGGATAGAGCTTCCGGATGATCTGCTGGAAATCCACGCTACCGCTGCGCTACTCTGATCAGCAACAGGGAGAATCCACACGCTCCAAGCTCCATGACCTGGACATGAGAATCCAGGGGAGTCAGATGAAACTCCCCAGGCGAGTGGTGATACAAAAGCCAAGTGGCGAGCATAGGTAAGCATGCAGGAGCAAGTAGATATCAAGCAGGAACTACTCATGGTATGATAAGAGAAGAGAAGGTAAAGTAGATAGGGCAACACCAGATATCTCCTAAACTAACATAAAACCGATAAAACCGTTAAAACCGATGTAAAGCCGATTACGAGCAAAACCAATCGTAGACACTTAGGTTAGGCTCCATGAGACTAGTACCTCGAAGGAATAATCCAAACAAGGAAACCCTCATCTATATACCTTTATCTCATGTCACCGTAATCCAAGCGCATACAACCCGAATTACAAAACAGCACAACAAGTTCACATAGCTTGTTATCATTATTATTGGGGCCGCCTAAGTTCCAAGCTTCAGTATGTGTCCCATTCCACATACTTCCACTCACAACTTATATAGCCAGTTATTTGGAAACTGATTAAAGTTCGATGAATCATGTTCTGGATGGGTCCCGTACATGCCCGGGACAACGGTTCAGGAGTATCCGGTGCTGAGCCGGAACGTACCGCTAGGTACCGGGACTTATGGTCGCCCGAACAGGAATAGAGTATCGCAGATCCCATAGAAATAGGTCTAGGGCGTGCATACCCGGCATGAATATCAGGAGTAGGGGTGCCAGTACACCCCACGGAATCCCTGGTGGCCGCCAGGTGATCCCTCAAGTATGTGGCCACGCGTGACTCGATAGTGCCACCATGAACATGATTAATCAGGGCCCATCAGTTTCCCCCAAACCAGGTGCAAGTTGTCTAATTATAATAGTATAAGCAGGACATGATCAGGAATGGGGATCATAACAGGAGTCATAACAAGAATCAGGTATAAACAAGAGATGGCCCTGCAGATTCAAGAGGTGGCCCCCACGGATTCAAGAGGTGGCCCCCACCGGGTATGGTGTGGCACTTTGTTCCATGTGGCACTTTGCTCTGAGGGGATGGATTCTAGAGGTGGCCCCCACAGATTCAAGAGGTGGCCCCCACCGTGTGTGGTGTGGCACTTTGTTCCGTGTGGCACTTAGTTCCATTCAGGACTTGACAGGAACAGGTAGTACAACATGAGTCAGGATCAAGTAGTAGCATGACAGGTGTCAGGTGATAACATATTGAACAGAGTGTAACAGATTGTATCTGGCAAATAGTTAAATAAAATCAAGAGAAGCTGAGCAACTGGAGGCACATGATAAATACAAGGTCAATGGGAAGGGTCTTTTGTCAATAGGAAGATCAAACATGGCAATTTGCCAAACTTAGTCGACTAGAGAAAATAATAGTCGACTGGACAAAGAGTAAGTCGACTATGAAGGGGAATCAAGTCGACTAATAAAGTCTGCGTTTTGAGAGAGCTGCGTTTCAGAAGGAAAGTTAGTCGACTAGGGCGTTGGGTTAGTCGACTGGTCAGGGCTGCGTCTCAAAGAGCCGCGTTCCACAAGCCCGCGTCTTGCCACAAGTCCGCGTCTCATGAATCCGCGTTTCACAAGAAAGAGTTAGTAAATAAGGGATGAAAGAGTAGACCGCGTTCCAGGGAAAGGACGCGTTCCAGGAAAGGTTAGTCGACTGGCACAAAGGTTTAGCCGACTAATAAGGTGCGTTCCAGAATAACCAGGCTGCGTTTCAAGGGTTTAGTCGACTTATGATTTGGGCAAGTCGACTAATACTGGGAAACAGTGAGCAGTAACAGCTTTTAAGAGTTATAGTTTGTTGATAAAAATACAAGTTCTTGGCGAGGAAAAGCACTCGCCGAAATAGGAGAAATCAAGCGAGAACACCCGCATAGTCAATAAAATATGAAGGCAAGCGGATAGCGAGATTACTCGCATAATCAATGAAAATAGGAAGTCAAGAGGATAGCGAGAACACTCGCCTAAATCACCGGAAAGCCGAAAGGTCCGAAATCCACGGAACTCGGAACGCGCCATAATTATGGAAGAAGAGAGTGCGCGGGTTTTGAAAGTGAGACGCGAGGGTTCGCAGACGCGGGAGTTAGCGTCACGAGGCTTGCGTCGCAAGAATGGCAAACGCGGGAATAGCAGACGCGGGAGTCGCGTTGCAAGAATGGCAAAACGGGGAATAGCAGACGCGGGAGTCGCGTTGCAAGAATGGCAAACGCGGGGCTCGAGGCCTGTGTTTAAATCAGGGCATGAGAATGCGGACGCGAGGATAAACTCCGCCTCACGCCAACAAGGACAGAACACAGACGCGGGCACTTAGCTTCGCGTCGTGTTGACATGAGAAGGACGCATACGCGAGTATGGCTCCGCGTTGCATCAATACAATAACGCGAAGGCCGCGTTAAGGGATGGCCTAGACGCAGGAGGTAAACTCCGCGTTATAACCGACAGGGATGGTCCAACTCCAAATCCAAACCATTAAATGGTGGAAGTGGAATACATATCGACCCGACTAAGGGAAGTTCGGCCCCAATCCAAAAGGAGGGTACCGGCCTTAGTCTTGCCGACGATGAAGAGGAGCACGGCCCCCCAATCCAAAAGGAGGGTGGCCGGCCTCAAGGAAATGAAGGGGTGATGTTTGTTGTTTGGTAAAGGTGAAGGCTTTGGTGGTGGTTTGGAAGTTGTGGTAGGTTTAATAGAGTTTAGAGGAGGAAGAAGATGAAGGTAGGAGGTTGTGGTTGTGGTGGAGATGAAGGAGGAATTGGTGAGGGTGAAGGCTTCTCTTGGTGGAGGCTAAAGCTTTTGGTGGAGTGAAGTAAAATGAAGTAGAAATGAGAAGGAAGTGTTTATATAGGTTTTGATTTTGTGAAGGAGGTGCTAAAAATGTAAAAGAGAGGGTTTATTTGCAAAGTGGAGAGGTGAGGTGGTTCTCTTGGCCAATCATGGCCTGCCATGGAGATGGGTGAGGTGGAGATATTTTGGTGGAGTGTTGGAGAAGCTTTGGAGAAGCTTGTTGGAGAAGCTTGGAGAAACTTAGGGTGGAAGTAAAAGGAAGCTTCTGGTGGAAGCTAAAGGAAAGAAAGAAAATGGGAAAAGGAAAAGAAAATGGAAAATGGAAGATATTTTCTTGGACTCAAAAAGTGAAACTGTTGAAAAGACTGATTCCCGGGTTTGAGTCGTGGATGCGGAAAACATTTCGGAAAATACCGAAATCGTCCCGAAATCAAACATCTTGGAACGACTCGCAAAAATTACCAAAAATCAAGAATAATATTCTAAGACTCATGGTGAAATTCGTTTGAAAAATAATTTATAGTTTTAAAACTAAAAATCCCAGAATCTGGCCGTTACCGACTCCGGTGGAATTTTCATAAATTCATAAAATCCTCAGAAAAAGTATTTAAGTAAGAAATATGATTCTAAGAGAAAATGTCTAAAGACCCATCTAAAAATTCCAATCTGATTGTAATTTAAAAATCTGTGAATCGGTCAGCGGCACTGGCCGACACCGGTTTTGAAGATTTTCAATTTAATTCAGGAAAATTCCAAAAAATCATAGAAAATCTAAAATATTGGAAAATGATATTTAAAACAAAAACCGATCAAATCAGAATACCAGAATGACCAAATCGAGTAATACCCTCGGATCGGGTCCTCGGTTCAGACTAGGGCTGACTCCGAGTCCGAGAATCCGGATCCAAGACAAAACAATCGTATAAAGAATTCATAATACAAAACAAATACAGGAAGTAAATCGAAAAATACGATCGAAAAATCTGAATACACAACTAAGTACGTATTCTGGGAGGGGGGTGTTACAAAATATTACACATTACATATGTCTTTTATCACAACCAAGTCCAAAAGTACAATATAAAATAAGGACACAAAAGGCTCACGAGCTAGATAAAGATCCCGTGAGTCAAAAAGAGAATTCTGGCACAAAAGAACAGGAACTAGTCTGCCTACTCACCAAGAAACGCTTGATCTCCTGTGGACTGTTCCACTTCGATCCAAGCTTTAAACCTGAACATACAAATCCAAGGGAGTCAGGACCTCCCAACAATGAACAGGCTACAGCCAAATGGCTAAGAGACAAGAGTAGGAAGGTTAGAACACAAGTATAGCAAGTGTGAACAAGTAAAACATAATATCCTTAAAACAGGAAATCCAGGGTAAAGTTGATTACAAGCAAGATTGATTGTATATGCTTAAGTCACGGTCCCATGAGACTAGTACATCGAAGGAATAATCCAAACAAGGAAACCTCATCTATATACCTTTATCTCATGTCACCGTAATCCAAGCGTATAGAATCAGAGTCGCAAAATGGTCATAACGAGAATACATAACAGGTGTGACAAGAGTGCATAACAGGTATCAAAATAGGGATCATAACAGTAATCTTAACTGGAGTCCGATACAGGTGTCATAACAGGAATATCAAGAGTATAAATTATTATTATTCGTCTAACCCATATATCTAGGTATGTGTCTCGGTATATATCCCAACGCACATACATCCATATATAAGCAAGTCGAGGTTTGTTACCGGAAGTAGATGAAGAACTGATAGAGCTTCTTATAGTAGTTTCCATACACCTGGAACCAGTTTGGAGGCCCAAAGTCCCCCTAACACTAATCTCCTGTGGGCCCTAAGTCCCACTAACACTACCGCCAATATTTCATTCCCATACTATAAGCAAGGTGTCATTCCGGCATTCATCTCTTCCTCCCATTCCCCATACAAGTTGTCCTTTTTATAGTTATTAACATAATTATCAGATTAAGGGAATGAGCAAGATCATAACTGGAATACATAACTGGAATACAGGTACTACATTCCCTTAACTGTGATAATTAAACAATGTCAAGTGTATCATGCCTTGTTTTAATAGATAGCATGACAAGAGGTTGAGAGTACTAATTAACAAGTCATAAAGTATAATATACAAACATATGAACCAAGCATAAGATCCAAATATAAGAAAGTAATTAACTATGACAAACAGCCAAAGTTAGTCGACTAGGGTCAAGGGAGTAGTCGACTAATAGAGGGATTAGTCGACTAACAGTCTGGTATAGTCGACCAAAACTGTGCACCAGAGAGTTGGGTTTCTGATTCAGGAAAAGTTAGTCGACTAGGGTCAAAAGGGTAGTCGACTAACAGATATGCCAAGTCGACTAACAGTTATGTTAAGTCGACTGAATCTGAGTTACAGAAAGTTGGATTTTGATTCAGGAAACATTAGTCGATTAGGGTAGAAAGTATAGTCGACTAGTAATCTATAGTCGACTGATAAATTAACATAGTCGACTAAAACTGTGCTCCAGAAAAGATTTCGTTTCAAACTAAGGGTTTCAAGTCGACTAGCTCCTAGGTCAAGTCGACTAATCGTGGTCTGAAAACAGATTACAGAACTGAATTTGATGGTTGTTCTTGATGGTTAAAAATATGATTTTGAAGACACAAATGTACAAGATATGGAAGCATAAACATACTAAGAATTGTATGAGTCTTGGTGAGTAAAAATACTCACTTCGAATGGTTTAAGTGAAGCTTTACGAGTTCGGAAAGGTCGTGGTCGACGAATTTGATCCACGGCGATATAGTTGATGAAGAAAGACACGATCCCCAAATCCAAAGTTGTTGGTTGAAGTGGAGATGGAAACCTTGGTGATGCTTTGAGAGTTGGTGGTTGAAGTTGAGGTGAAGGAGAAAGTGGTGAGGGCTAACTCTTTGTTGAAGTGAAGAAAAAGGAAATAGAATGTAAAGGAAATGTTTAAATAGGGTTTGGATTTGTAAAGGAGATGCAAATAAGATAGAGAGGGGGGTTTTTGCAAATGGGAGTGGATGAGGTGTCCCTCTTTTGGCCACTTGGCCGGCCATGGAAGAGAGAGAGAAGGAGGGGCATTAATGAGGGAGTTGGTGGAAGTGTGTGGAGAGGAAAAAGTTGGAATTTTGGAAAAGATTAGAATTTTGGAAAATTGGAAATCTTGTGGCTTGTGGAGGAAGGAAGAGATATAAAGGAAAAGGAAAAAAGGAAAAGGAATTATAAAGGAGAAGATATTTTCTTTGACTAGAAAAATGAAAATATCGAAAACACAGATTCCCGGGTTTAAGTCGAGGATGCGGAAAACATTTCGGAAAATACCGAAATCGTCCGAAATTCAAGTGTCTCGGAACGACTCGTAATAATTATCAAAAATCAAGAATATTATACTAAGAATTATAGTGAAATCCGTTTGGAGAAATAATTATAGTTTTAAAACTAAAAATCCCGGAATCAGTTAGCTACCGACTCCGGTGGAATTTTCATAAAATCATAAAATTCCCAGAAAAAGTATTTAGGTAAGAAATATGATTCTAAGAAATAATGCCTAAAGGACTATCTAGAAATTCCAAGCTGTTTGTAAATTAAAAATCTGAGAATCGATCAGCGACACTGGTCGACACCGGTTTTTGAAGAAATTCCTCTTAATCCAAGAAAATTCCAGAAAATCATAGAAAATATATAATATTGGAAAATGATATTTAAAACTAAAATCGGTCAAATACAGAAAGTCAATTGACAAATACGATCGAAAAACTGAATACGCAACTAAGTACGTATTCCGGGAACGGGGTATTACAATCCACCCACCTTACAAAAATTGCGTCCTCGCAATTTCGTTAAGGGGTAAATTGAACACAAAGGGACAAAGGTGGAATAAAGGCTTCATAAATCCAAAACAGGGTTAAGGTGAACACATGAAGGACTAGGATAGACAATGAGAGAATGATAAGGGAAATATTAAGAAAGATAACTAACTCAAATACAAGATCGGAATAGTGGTTACCATGATATCTTCAAGGTTCCTGGTCTGGATACTGGTCTTCCCACTCTGCTGCGTCATCTGATGCCTCTGCCGCCATGATGTAACCTTGGCCTCTACCCTGATCTGCTCTAGTTCTCATTCCTCTCTGCTGATGATCATACCGTTGGGGTGGAAATGGAACTCTTCGATCAACGGGTTCTGGATTCCTCCTCAATGGCGGAGCTGGAAGTGCTGGGGCTGGATGTGCTGGGGCTGGAAGAGCCGGTCTAACTGGTGCCGTATGTCCAAACTTTCTGTGCGGGCAATCCCTTAGTGCATGACTCCCTGCCCCACATGCCAAACATAATCCATTGGCAATGCGACAATCCCTCTTATAATGCCCGGGTCTATGGCAGAAATTACATATAATCTGAGGAAGAGGAGGTTAGATTGGTCGCTTCATCATCGGGCCATGGGTTGCCCTAACTGCATCTTCCTCATCCATCAACTGAAAAGGCCTCTTCATGCCTGGTTCCTTATCAGGGTCAATTTCTTCTTCTCCAATCCACGCTCCACTTCTCGAGCTATGGTGAGAACTTCAGAATAAGTCTTCAACTGCTGGGGCATTAAGAAGACTTGGATGTCCATCTGTAATCCCTGTTGGAATCTACTTGCCCGCTTCTCCTCATCAGTCACCATGTATGGAGCAAAGCGGCTAAGTCTTAAGAATTCCGCGGCATACTCATCCACGGACTTATTCCATTGCTGAAGTCTGATGAACTGCTCTTCCATGTCTTTCTGAGCAGTGGCAGGGAAGAATCTGCTATAGAAACTCTTGGAGAATGTGTCCCAAGTGACAGGCTTCTCCAATCTGGCTTCCTCAGCTAGCCACCAAGTTCTAGCTACATCCTTCAGTTGAATTTTGGCGACCTCCACTTGATTTTCCTTTGGAACTCGGGCTGCATTCAACAAGTCTGAGGTGTCTGTCAGCCATTGCTCAGCATCCAGGGGTTTCTCTCCTCCCGTGAATGTGGCTGGTTGCAACCTTCTGAAGTCTGATATATTCCCCGGCCTTTGTCCTTTGGGAGCTGCCAACTCTTGCCGAAGGAGTTCCGTCTGTTGCTGCTGATTCTCCATCATCATCTGGATAACCCTCAGAATATCCACATTCTCTCCCGCGGGTCCATTCGATACTTGTCCAGAGTTGCTACGACCCGATCTTCTATCCATACCTAGTTGGTGGAAGATGACTGGAAAGGGCTGGAAAAATGGAAGGATTTTAGGACATAAGGGAAGGAATCAAGAAGGAATCAAGAAGGACTAGATAACTTTGTACATTGTAGTTGGCAATAGCAAATTACTAGAATTTGCTGCTTGATTGTACTATAGGAGTGAGAGCCATGCTCTGATACCATCCTGTAACGCCCCGACCATGCGGGTATGGGGACGTCACTGCGACGTATATACGCAGGTCAGAAAGTGCCCCCACGCATATACGCTAAGCATAAAGTACAACAAGGATCAGAGTACAGCACAAAGCGTGGTATTCATAATATGCCAACTTAAAAGTACAAATACAAAGTCATCACAGGATATGATAAAATATTACACATTACATATGTCTTTTATCACAACCAAGTCCAAAAGTACAATATAAAATAAGGACACAAAAGGCTCACGAGCTAGATAAAGATCCCGTGAGTCAAAAAGAGAAGTCTGGCACAAAAGAACAGGAACTAGTCTGCCTACTCACCAAGAAACGCTTGATCTCCTGTGGACTGTTCCACTTCGATCCAAGCTTCTAAACCTGAACATACAAATCCAAGGGAGTCAGGACCTCCCAACAATGAACAGGCTACAGCCAAATGGCTAAGAGACAAGAGTAGGAAGGTTAGAACACAAGTATAGCAAGTGTGAACAAGTAAAACATAATATCCTTAAAACAGGAAATCCAGGGTAAAGTTGATTACAAGCAAGATTGATTGTATATGCTTAAGTCACGGTCCCATGAGACTAGTACATCGAAGGAATAATCCAAACAAGGAAACCCTCATCTATATACCTTTATCTCATGTCACCGTAATCCAAGCGTATAGAATCAGAGTCGCAAAATGGTCATAACGAGAATACATAACAGGTGTGACAAGAGTGCATAACAGGTATCAAAACAGGGATCATAACAGTAATCATAACTGGAGTCCGATACAGGTGTCATAACAGGAATATCAAGAGTATAAATTATTATTATTCGTCTAACCCATATATCTATGTATGTGTCTCGGTATATATCCCAACGCACATACATCCATATATAAGCAAGTCGAGGTTTGTTACCGGAAGTAGATGAAGAACTGATAGAGCTTCTTATAGTAGTTTCCATACACCTGGAACCAGTTTGGAGGCCCAAAGTCCCCCTAACACTAATCTCCTGTGGGCCCTAAGTCCCACTAACACTACCGCCAATATTTCATTCCCATACTATAAGCAAGGTGTCATTCCGGCATTCATCACTTCCTCCCATTCCCCATACAAGTTGTCCTTTTTATAGTTTATTAACATAATTATCAGATTAAGGGAATGAGCAAGATCATAACTGGAATACATAACTGGAATACAGGTACTACATTCCCTTAACTGTGATAATTAAACAATGTCAAGTGTATCATGCCTTGTTTTAATAGATAGCATGACAAGAGGTTGAGAGTACTAATTAACAAGTCATAAAGTATAATATACAAACATATGAACCAAGCATAAGATCCAAATATAAGAAAGTAATTAACTATGACAAACAGCCAAAGTTAGTCGACTAGGGTCAAGGGAGTAGTCGACTAATAGAGGGATTAGTCGACTAACAGTCTGGTATAGTCGACCAAAACTGTGCACCAGAGAGTTGGGTTTCTGATTCAGGAAAAGTTAGTCGACTAGGGTCAAAAGGGTAGTCGACTAACAGATATGCCAAGTCGACTAACAGTTATGTTAAGTCGACTGAATCTGAGTTACAGAAAGTTGGATTTTGATTCAGGAAACATTAGTCGATTAGGGTAGAAAGTATAGTCGACTAGTAATCTATAGTCGACTGATAAATTAACATAGTCGACTAAAACTGTACTCCAGAAAAGATTTCGTTTCAAATTAAGGGTTTCAAGTCGACTAGCTCCTAGGTCAAGTCGACTAATCGTGGTCTGAAAACAGATTACAGAACTGAATTTGATGGTTGTTCTTGATGGTTAAAAATATGATTTTGAAGACACAAATGTACAAGATATGGAAGCATAAACATACTAAGAATTGTATGAGTCTTGGTGAGTAAAAATACTCACTTCGAATGGTTTAAGTGAAGCTTTACGAGTTCGGAAAGGTCGTGGTCGACGAATTTGATCCACGGCGATATAGTTGATGAAGAAAGACACGATCCCCAAATCCAAAGTTGTTGGTTGAAGTGGAGATGGAAACCTTGGTGATGCTTTGAGAGTTGGTGGTTGAAGTTGAGGTGAAGGAGAAAGTGGTGAGGGCTAACTCTTTGTTGAAGTGAAGAAAAAGGAAATAGAATGTAAAGGAAATGTTTAAATAGGGTTTGGATTTGTAAAGGAGATGCAAATAAGATAGAAGAGAGGGGGTTTTTGCAAATGGGAGTGGATGAGGTGTCCCTCTTTTGGCCACTTGGCCGGCCATGGAAGAGAGAGAGAAGGAGGGGCATTAATGAGGGAGTTGGTGGAAGTGTGTGGAGAGGAAAAAGTTGGAATTTTGGAAAAGATTAGAATTTTGGAAAATTGGAAATCTTGTGGCTTGTGGAGGAAGGAAGAGATATAAAGGAAAAGGAAAAAGGAAAAGGAATTATAAAGGAGAAGATATTTTCTTTGACTAGAAAAATGAAAATATCGGAAACACAGATTCCCGGGTTTAAGTCGAGGATGCGGAAAACATTTCGGAAAATACCGAAATCGTCCGAAATTCAAGTGTCTCGGAACGACTCGTAATAATTATCAAAAATCAAGAATATTATACTAAGAATTATAGTGAAATCCGTTTGGAGAAATAATTTATAGTTTTAAAACTAAAAATCCCGGAATCAGTTAGCTACCGACTCCGGTGGAATTTTCATAAAATCATAAAATTCCCAGAAAAAGTATTTAGGTAAGAAATACGATTCTAAGAAATAATGCCTAAAGGACTATTTAGAAATTCCAAGCTGTTTGTAAATTAAAAATCCGAGAATCGATCAGCGACACTGGTCGACACCGGTTTTTGAAGAAATTCCTCTTAATCCAAGAAAATTCCAGAAAATCATAGAAAATATATAATATTAGAAAATGATATTTAAAACTAAAATTGGTCAAATACAGAAAGTCAATTGACAAATACGATCGAAAAACTGAATACGCAACTAAGTACGTATTCCGGGAACGGGGTATTACATATACTATGATGCCCTTCGAATTAAAGAATGCAGGAGCAACTTATCAACGTGTAATGAATACAATTTTCCGTAACCACCTTCGAAAAATGGTGGAAAGCTATGTCAACCACATTACTGTCAAAATTCGCGATAAGAATGATCATCTTCGTGACCTAAAATCGATGTTCAATATAATGCGAGCCCATCAGTTGAAAATGAAACCAACAAAGTCCTTCTTGGGGTTTCAAGTGGTAATTTCCTGAGATTCATTGTCACATCAAAAGGAATTCATCTTGACCCAGACAAGATCAAAGTTATTCAGAACGTGCATCCACCTAGGAATCTCAAAGAACTCAGGGGTCTGCAAGGTAGGTTGGCCTATATTAGACGATTCATTGTAAATCTCTCAGGTCATTGTCAACCATTCACCCAGCTTATGAAAAAGAGAGTTTCTTTTGTATGGGATAAAGCCTGTCAAGAAGCTTTCGAGGATATCAAAAGATACCTCAATAAACCCCCAGTCTTAGTGTCTCTCACATCAGGAAAATCATTCCTACTTTATGTAAAAGCTATGGACCATTCTCTTGGTGCTCTGCTTGCTTAAAAGAATGATGACGACCACGAACAGGCCATTTACTATATGAGCAGGACTCTGTAGGAGCTGAATTCCGGTATAACCCTATTGAGAAGGAATGTTTAGCTCTTGTCTTTGCTATTCAAAAGACGCGACATTACTTGGTCGGCCAAACTACATATCATTTCTAGAGTTAATCCTTTGCATATCCTCATGACGAAATCAGGATCGCTGAATTCAAGGTTAGCTAAGTGGGCCATCCTCCTTTCTTAATATGACATCTCTTTATCCCTCAAAAAGCAGTCAAAGGTTAGGCGCTTGTAAACTTTCTAGTGGCTCATCCGGTCCCAGAAATCTCAAAGCTTCATGAAGATATTCTAGATGAAATTTTGAATCTAATATAATTTCAGAGGATTAAGTTTGGCAAATGTTCCTTGATGGAGCATCAAGAACAGGCCCTAAAGGTAAGATTATTGCTGGTGTAGGGGTTGTATTTATCTCTGAAAAACACCTAGAGGGGGGGTGAATAGGTGTAATTGCTAATCTAACAATTCTTTTAAAACTATGATGGATGAATAATGCAACGATCTCTCAAAATAAGACTAAGAGCCGAATACCCCGTGAGAGGTTCTGAACTCCTTCCTCCCAATTCCCCTTGAATGGGTTAGAGGTGTGCAATGCAACCTTGTTGTATGAGAATTGATCGATTATGACAAGGTATGAATAATATGAAATGATGAAATGCACACAAGATATAACACAAGTATTACAAACTTGAAATAATAACACAAGAAAAGAAACAAGATCACAAGCAAATAATTTAAGGCAATATAGTGCAAGAGGAATTTAAAGCAAAAATGAAACAAGGCAATCACAAACACAAGATGTTTGTTTCGAGGTTCGAGCCACCGCTCTACTCCCCGCCTTCACCTCCGTGAAGGGTTTCCACTATCCACCGAGGACGATTACAATGGTCTACCGAAGACCCGAGCACCGAGCTCCACCAAGTACAATAACCTCTACCGAAGAGGTGTCTCCACAAGAACAAGAAGATCACAAGAACAAGAGTGATCACAACAAGATCACCAAACTCTTTTACAAACTCACACTCTTTTACAATTTCACTATAGAATGAGTTAGGGATTTTTGGCTCTATGAAGTGTAGTGAGAAAAACTCAGTTGTAGAGATGATTTTTGCAAGGGAACACAACTGAAAACTAGCTCAAGAAAGAGTAGGAAATGTAGAGCTTAAAACACTTTTCTTTTCTCTTTGAAAACTTTGAAAACTTGAGGATTTTTTCTTTTTTTTTTGCAAGAGAGTCTTCTCCTCTATTTATAGGGAGAAAAATAGGTTTAAAACAATTTATTTAGACCTTATTTGCTCTGAAAAAGATCTGGAAAACCCTGAAAAAGTCTGCCAAAAAACATTCCAAAAAACAGATTTCAGAATTGCACAAAAGAGGAAAGAGCCGTTGGCTCGTTGCAAGCTTGGCGGTCGACCGGGCCGGTCGACCGCCAGCTCTCCTGGCAATAGAGCCGTTGGCTCGGGTCTTCTGGCGGTCGACCGGGGCGGTCGACCCAGAAAACCCGAGAGCCACTGCTTACAGTCGGTCGACCGGGGCGGTCGACCAACTGACATGCACAAACGTGCACGTCCTGGCACTGGCGCTGGTCGACCGTGCCGGTCGGCCGGTCAGCCTGAAAAACGAAAAAACAGAATTTTTTCTGACTTTAGAAAATTTTGTAAAATAGTTTTGGGTTTGAACAAACTTAAGTAACATGCTAGTAGGAGTATATAAACATGATCTAAACATGATATTTATTTTGTAAAACTTAGGGTCATGTAAATATCTACTAAGGCATGAAACCAAATTTAAAACATGAAAACTTAAATACAAGACTCACATTTTAACAAAACCAAATTGTGTATGTGTATCCTAGAGCCAATATCCAACACTCAAACCTTAACATTCTAATTCTTACATTAGTTCTAAGTACTACAAGTGCTTCAAGGGGGATTTTCACCATCAAGGTCTTCAACACTTGAGTCTTGAGCCCACTTTGAGTTGACTTGAGTCCAAAACACTTTCTTTTAGGGTGTAAACCTTTTAGTAGAGTTAGAACCCTGAAACACACTTAAACAATAAACAATATTAGTACAAATAACTAATATGTTTTGTAATCATCAAAACACATTAAACATGGGTAATTGTAATCTTGGGCCAACAATCTCCCCCTTTTTTATGATGACAAAACATATAGGTTATTTAAACAAAAATTGAAGAAGAGCTTGGAAAGCTCCCCCTCAAATAATGCTATGAATAAAGAGTGACAATGAAAAGCTATACATAAGGCATTGAAAACTCATAGTTTTGTCAAAAACTCAAATGTATCTCAAATACATCAAATCATCTCAAAATGCACAATAACAATAACAATAACCAAAAATCTTTATCTTTTTTTTCTCCCCCTTTTTTGTCATACATCAAAAAGGGTTAAACAAAACAAACAAAAAAGAAATTTTTCTTTAAGAATCCATAATGCAAACATTCAACTCACCACAAATAAATGAAAATCTAGCATAATCTAGAGGTTTAGTGAAAATATCGGCAAGTTGAAAATCGGTAGAAACATAGTCAATATCAATATCACCTTTCTCATAATGTCTCTAAGAAAGTGATACCTAATGTCAATGTGTTTGGTTTTACTATGTTGATTTGCATTCTTTGTCATGTGAATAGTACTAGTATTATCACAAAATATTTTAACATGATCAAAGTGTAAATCATAGTCGAGGAGAGTATGTTTCATCCAAAGAACTTGTGCACAACAAGCTCCGGCTGCAACATACTCCGCCTCGGCGGTTGAAAGGGCTACCGAATTTTGCTTTTTGGAAGACCAAGATACAAGACAATTACCTAGGAATTGACATGTTCCACTTGTGCTCTTCCTATCTACCCTACAACCCGCATAGTCGGCATCCGAAAAACTCTTCATTTCAAATAGTCCGATTTTCGGATACCACAAACCCATTTCAATAGTGCCCTTAAGGTATCTAATTATGCGTTTAACCACAATTATGTGAGATTCTTTAGGACAAGATTGAAAACGTGCACAAAGACAAACGGAAAACATGATATCCGGCCTACTAGCCGTCAAATAAAGCAAGCTACCTATCATGCTACGATATAATTTAATGTCTACACTTTTACCTTGTTCATCCTTGTCAAGCTTGGTAGTTGTTGCCATGGGAGTTTTGCTTACTTTAGATCCTTCAAGCCCGAACCTTTTGATTAATTCCTTTGTGTACTTAGCTTGATTGATGAAGATCCCATCCTTCCTTTGCTTGATTTGGAGTCCAAGGAAATAGTTGAGTTCCCCCATCATAGACATTTCAAATTCTTCCTTCATGCATGATTCAAAAGCTTGGCAAAGAGATTCATTAGTAGAACCAAATATAATGTCATCAACATAAATTTGCACAGTAAGAATATCTTTTCCTACATGTTTTGTAAACAAAGTTGTGTCAATTTTTCCTTTCTTAAAACCATTTGAAATCAAAATGAAGAAAGTCTTTCATACCAAGCCCTAGGGGCTTGTTTTAAACCATAAAGAGCTTTATCTAATTTAAACACAAAATCCGGATGTGTAGGATCAACAAACCCGGGGGTTGTTCAACATACACTTCCTCTTCAATAAAACCATTTAGAAAAGCACTTTTAACATCCATTTGAAATAATTTAAAATCTTTATATGAGGCAAAAGCTAGTGTCATCTGTATGGCTTCAAGCCGTGCTACGGGTGCAAAGGTTTCTTCAAAATCGATTCCTTTAATTTGAGTGTAACCTTTGGCAACTAACCTAGCTTTATTCCTAATAACGTTACCCGATTCATCCAACTTGTTCTTAAAGATCCACTTAGTACCAATTGTTGGTCTATCGTGGGGCCTAGGAACAAGGTGCCAAACTTGGTTGCGCTCAAATTGATTGAGTTCCTCTTGCATGGCTAGCAACCAATATGAATCGGCCTCGGCTTCGAGGACGTTCTTGGGTTCAATATGAGAAATGAATGCATAATTACCATAATAATCATGAAGTTTAGAGCGAGTGGTTACCCCTTTAGATACTTCACCTATGACGAGGTCCTTGGGATGATGAGGATTGTATCTCCAATCCTTTGGAAGTTGTTGAGTAGGCTCCACTTCAATTGGTTGAATTTCATTTCCTTGAGCCTCTTTTACTTTAGCTTCACTTCCTTCATCATCCTTTGGCTTGTCTCTCATAGTAGGTGTATCCTCCAAGGTCACTTTCTCCAAGTCTTCATCCAATGCATCTATTTCTACAATATTCTTAACAAACAAGTTAGATTCTTCAAACTTAACATGTATAGATTCCTCAATAGTTAAAGATGATCTATTGAAGATTCTATAAGCTTTACTTGTATTAGAATAACCCACAAAAATTGACTCATAAGCTTTAGCATCAAATTTTCCTAAATTATCTTTTGTATTTAAAACAAAACATTTGCATCCAAAAACCTTGAAATATGAAACATTTGGTTTTCTAGAAAAGTACATTTCAAAAGAAGTTTTTGAAGTATTTTTACACAAGAAAACACGATTTGATATATAGCATGATGTATTAACGGCCTCGGCCCACAAATAATATGGTAGACCATATTCACTTAGCATTGTCCTAGCCATCTCTTGCAAAGTTCGATTTTTCCGTTCAACTACTCTATTTTGTTGTGGAGTTCTAGGACAAGAAAGTTCATGCTTTATTCCATGTTCTTCACAAAAAGTGGTAAAGGGTAGGTTAATGAATTCACCTCCTCTATCACTTCTTATCCTTAAAATTGAAATATCTTTTTCTTTTTCAACTCTTTTCTTAAAAGATTGGAAATATGAAAATGCTTGATTTTTGTGTTCAAGAAAGAAAACCCAAGTAAATCGTGAAAAGTCATCAACCAAAACAAATGCAAATCTATTCCCACTTAGACTTTTAGTTTGCATAGGGCCAAATAGATCCATATGGATTAACTCCAAAGGACGTGATGTCATGATATCCTTAATTGACTTGAAAGAAGACTTAGTTTGTTTCCCAAATTGACATGCGTCACAAACTCGGTCCTTTTCAAAATTCAAACAAGGAATACCTTTCACCATTTCCTTTGTATTTAATCTAGATATGTGGTCAAATGAAATGTGGCCTAATCTCCTATGCCACAACCAAGAGTCGTCATCGAGGGCTTTTAAACAAGTAATATTACAAGTCATATTAGACATATCTATCATATAAACATTACTTTCACGAAAACCGAAAAACACACAAGTATTAGAAATTCTATCAATTACTTTACAAGCTACATTATCAAAAATAACATCAAAACCTTTATCACAAAGTTGACTAACACTCAAGAGGTTATGCTTGAGTCCATCAACTAAAACTACATTCTCAATTAAAGGGGATGTGCCGAGTTTTACATTACCAATACCGATGATTTTACCCTTGGCATCATCTCCGAAGGTGACGGTGCCACCTTCATGGTATCTTGATAGGGTTGCAAAGTTGTTGATGTCCCAAGTCATGTGCCTAGAGAAACCACTATCAAGATACCACAATCCTCTACGTCGTTGGGCTTTGGAAGGTACCTATATCATTTAACAAAATAGTTGACTTTGGTACCCAACCTTTCTTGGGTCCTTTAAAGTTAGTGTTTCGAACCCAAACATTATGATAAGATGCACTTAATCTATCATAGCAAAAATTGGCTAAGTGCCCTTTCCGCCCACAATGTGAACATGAGAACACTCTCCCATACATGAATGCATGATGTGTGTGTGAAGTGTGAGCATGTTTTGGGGGTTTGCCACGATGTAAAGGTTGTGTGGTATGAACATGAGCATGAACATGATGAGTATTTTTCTTAGGGGCTTGTTTCTTAGGAAACATAGCCTCTATCTTCTTTTTATCAAACTCACAATTTTTCAAAACAATTCCTAATGAGTCTATTCTTTCCTTAAGCATGAAAATTTCATTAGAATCAACTAGTGGGGTCTTGCCTTTACAAGAAATCTTATATTTGTCAAAATCTTTTTGGGTGGAAATAAGAGTGGAAAGTAATTCATCTTTTTCTTTAGGAAGAGTAAAAACATGAAGATTTAGAGATTCATTTTCCTTTTTCATTTTTAAATACTTTTTCTTAAGAGAATCATAGTTATGTGATAATTCTACAAAAGCTTCTCCTAGTTCATCCATAGATAATTCTTCATCAAAAGAAGTGGAAGGGGTTACCTTGCTTGTGCTTTCATTAGCCATGAAGCACATGTTGGCGGTATCAATCTCCTCCTCGGATTCGCTCTCGGAATCCCATGTAGCTTTCATTGCCTTCTTCTTGTAAGGCTTCTTTGAGGTGGAGGGCTTCACTTTATCCGGACACTCCGCCACTATGTGTCCCGGCCTTTGACAATTGAAGCAAATAATCTTCCTTTCTTCTTTGCCTCCTTGCCATCTCTTTCTACCTTGGAACTTGGCCCTGTTATACATCCTCCGAACATTCTTGACTAGAAGTGAGAGCTCTTCGTCATCTTCGTCAGAGTGTGATGATTGACTTTTGAAGGCTATGGTCTTCTTCTTGGAAGGAGCCATGTCCTCCCTTACTTTTCTTTCCATCTCATGGGTTTTGAGGTTCCCAATGAGACCTATTAGCTCCATTTCCTCCTTGTCATTGAGTTCCTTCAAGGTGGTTGTTTTGACTTCCCATGAAGGAGGAAGAGCCCGGATGATCTTTCTAACTCTTTGATCATTATCAATAGCATCACCTAGAGAAGAAAGTCCATTAGTAATCTTTGTAAATTTTGTAACAATATCATCTATGGTTTCATTCTCTTGAATGCAAAAATTTTCATATTGGGACCGAAGAAGGTCTATCTTAGCCCTCTTCACTTGTGAAGTCCCCTCATGTGTAACTAGCAAATGTGTCCAAATTTCATATGCGGACTTGCAATGAATAACTCTAGCTATGTCATCATCATTAAGGGCTTGAAGTAGTGCATAGTGAGCCCTAGCATTGGCATCAAATTCCTTAATCTCAATTTCGGACCAAGTAGATTCATCACCGGGGGGTGCACTAAAGGGTTTGGTCACGACCTTTGCAACTCAACTTCCTAGAGATTGCAAGAAAACGGTCATCTTAACCTTCCATATGGGAAAGTTAAGTCCATCAAAATTAGGAGGGGTTTTAATTCCATCGGCCATTTTTACTAAGTGAGAATGAATGGAATGATTAGCAATATTAGGATCTCTCTAAGGTTATTAAGCCAAAATCCTAGAGTCCAAGCTCTGATACCAATTGAAAAACACCTAGAGGGGGGGTGAATAGGTGTAATTGCTAATCTAACAATTCTTTTAAAACTATGATGGATGAATAATGCAACGATCTCTCAAAACAAGACTAAGAGCCAATACCCCGTGAGAGGTTCTGAACTCCTTCCTCCCAATTCCCCTTGAATGGGTTAGAGGTGCGCAATGCAACCTTGTTGTATGAGAATTGATCGATTATGACAAGGTATGAATAATATGAAATGATGAAATGCACACAAGATATAACACAAGTATTACAAACTTGAAATAATAACACAAGGAAAGAAACAAGATCACAAGCAAATAATTTAAGGCAATATAGTGCAAGAGGAATTTAAAGTAAAAATGACACAAGGAAATCGCAAACACAAGATGTTTGTTTTGAGGTTCGAGCCACCGCTCTACTCCCCGCCTTCACCTCCGTGAAGGGTTTCCACTATCCACCGAGGACGATTACAACGGTCTACCGAAGACCCGAGCACCGAGCTCCACCAAGTACAATAACCTCTACCGAAGAGGTGTCTCCATAAGAACAAGAAGATCACAAGAACAAGAGTGATCACAACAAGATCACCAAACTCTTTTACAAACTCACACTCTTTTACAACTTCACTATAGAATGAGCTAGGGATTTTTGGCTCTATGAAGTGTAGTGAGAAAAACTCAGTTGTAGAGATGATTTTTGCAAGGGAACACAACTGAAAACTAGCTCAAGAAAGAGTAGGAAATGTAGAGCTTAAAACACTTTTCTTTTCTCTTTGAAAACTTTGAAAACTTGAGGATTTTTCCTTTTTTTTGCAAGAGAGTCTTCTCCTCTATTTATAGGGAGAAAAATAGGTTTAAAACAATTTATTGAGACCTTATTTGCTCTGAAAAAGATCTGGAAACCCTAAAAAAGTCTGCCAAAAAATAGTCCAAAAAACAGATTTCAGAATTGCACAAAAGAGGAAAGAGTCGTTGGCTCGTTGCAGGCTTGGCGGTCGACCGGGCCGGTCGACCGCCAGCTCTCCTGGCAATAGAGCCGTTGGCTTGGGTCTTCTGGCGGTCGACCGGGGCGGTCGACCCAGAAAACCCGAGAGCCACTGCTTACAGTCGGTCGACCGGGGCGGTCGACCGACAGACGTGCACAACGTGCACGTCCTGGCACTGGCGCCGGTCGACCGTGCCGGTCGGCCGGTCAGCCTGAAAAACGAAAAATAGAATTTTTTCTGACTTTAGAAAATTTTGTAAAATAGTTTTGGGTTTGAACAAACTTAAGTAACATGCTAGTAGGAGTATATAAACATGATCTAAACATGATATTTATTTTGTAAAACTTAGGGTCATGTAAATATCTACTAAGGCATGAAATCAAATTTAAAACATCAAAACTTAAATACAAGACTCACATTTTAACAAAACCAAATTGTGTATGTGTATCCTAGAGCCAATATCCAACACTCAAACCTTAACATTCTAATTCTTACATTAGTTCTAAGTACTACAAGTGCTTCAAGGGGGCTTTTCACCATCAAGGTCTTCAACACTTGAGTCTTGAGCCCACTTTGAGTTGACTTGAGTCCAAAACACTTTCTTTTAGGGTGTAAACCTTTTAGTAGAGTTAGAACCCTGAAACACACTTAAACAATAAACAATATTAGTACAAATAACTAATATGTTTTGTAATCATCAAAACACATTAAACATGGGTAATTGTAACCTTGGGCCAACAATCTCACTACAAAATCATGTCCTTCCTCGGGCATTTTCATTGACGGAACCATATTCCAATAATGTGGCGGAATATAATGCTCTGCTCATCGGCCTTCAGCTCGCCCATGAAATGGGGGTACGCTACCTTGAAGCTTATGGTGATTCAAAACTGATTGTCAATCAGGTTAAAGGAGAATACGAGGTCCGACACAAAGATTTGGTACCTTATTACCATGCAGTCATCAAATTGGCTAATTCATTTGATGGCTTTTACATTGGTCATGTGTCCCGATTCCAAAATACTAGAGCCAACACTTTGGTTGCACTAGCGGCTACATTGGCCTTGCCTATTGATACAATTTATCATTTCATAGTAGCCACTAGATGTCTTGTCTGTCCTAAGCATGTGTTGGAAACTAATGAAGTCCATGTAAGCTGAATAGGTTTCGAACCTAGAGATTAGTGGTTTTCCCTCATTGATTATACTTTGCATGACATATTGCCAGACGACCCTAAGGAAGCATCTTCTATTTCTGCTATGATCTGATAGTAAAGACACTCTATCGTCGCTCATATGACGGTATCCTGCTTTGTTGCCCTCTAATTAGGAAGCACAAGAAGTGCTTAAAGAGGCACACGATGGTATATGCAGAGCTCATCAACCAGGTCCGAAACTCAAGTATCAATTGCACAAACTGGGTTACTATTGGCCAACCATGATAGTTGATGCCATCAAATATGCACAGAGGTGTAAAGCCTGTCAAATCCATGCAAACTTTATACATCAACCTCCGGAGCTACTTCACCCGACTGTTGCTTCGTGGCCATTCGAAGCATGGGGAATCGATATCGTAGGACCTATCAGCCCCTCATCAACAAAAGGTCATCAATTCATCTTAGAAATAACCGATTATTTCTCAAAGTGGGCAGAGGCTATACCGCTTATTGAAGTTAAAACTTCCAACGTGATCAACTTTATCAAACACCATGTTATTCATCGGTTTGGTGTCCCCAGGCAAATTATTCATGATAATGGTCCCCAATTTATAAGCCAAGTATTCTATCGACTTTGCAATAAGTACCAGGTTCAGAATGTGGCATCAACTGCTTATAACCCTACTGTTAATGGTTTGTAGAAGCATTCAACAAGACAATTATCATGTTACTCAAGAAATTTATTTCGTCAAACAAACGAGATTGGAATGAGAAGCTCGGTGAATGTCTTTGGGCTTACCGAACTACGGTTCGAGCCTCGACAAGCAATACGCCTTTTTCTCTGGTATACAGATGCGAGGCAGTTATACCGCTAGAGATCCAGATGTCGTCACTACAGGTCGCCTTAGCAACCAAGATGACTAAAGAAGATAATGATCGGTTACGTCTTCAAGAACTTGAAGCCCTAGATGAGAAATGACTACAAGCCCAACAACACATTGAGTTGTACCAAGCTCGAATCTCGAAAGCCTTCAATAAGAAGGTTAAGTAAAGGGCATTCTAAAAAGGAGATTTGATTTTAGCCGTCAGATGACCCATGATCATGACATACAAAACCAAAGGCAAATTTTAGCCTAAGTGGGAAGGATCGTTCGTAATAGAAACAATTTACTCAAATAGAGCATACCACCTTATAACCCCAGACCGTGATACACTCATGATGCCAATCAATGGCAGATTCTTGAAGAAGTACTATCCTTGATAGGATCTTTCTTATGATCAGGTTAACATTACACCTCTGATTAGAACTTTTAGATCTAAGATGTTTGGAAGAGTGCTAAAGAAAAGCTTCTTTCTTTCTTTAACGGATCATATCACTATCGACCAGTGTCGAGCCGATCGAACACTGGTTACATTGAATAAGTAACAAGGTTATGAACTTTGGTTTTAGCCTTGTCACTCTTCTCTAATTCACTGTCAATTAGTGTCGAGTCGATCGAACACTGGTTACATTGAATAAGAAACAAGGTTATGAACTTCGGTTTTAGCCTTGTCACTCTTCTCTAATTCGCTGTCGACCAGTGCCGAACCGATCGAACACTGGTTACATTGAATTAGAAACAAGGTTATGAACTTCAGTTTTAGCCTTGTCACTCTTCTCTAACTCACTGTCGACCAGTGTCGAGCCAATCGAACACTGGTTACATTGAATAAGAAACAAGGTTATGAACTTCGGTTTTAGCCTTTTCACTCTTCTCTAATTCGCTATCGACGAGCACTGGTTACATTGAATAAGAAACATGATTATGAACTTCAGTTTTAATCTTGTGACTCTTCTCTAGTTCACCTATGAACTCGTCAAAAGCTGTCCTATCATCAGATTATATCACCGTCGATCGACGCCGAACCAATTGAACATTGGTGATGCATGATGTCAACATTAAAGCAATGACAAAGATGGATTAGGGTTTGGGATTCAAAATGTTTGAAAGAGCGCAAAAGAAAAGCTTCTTTCCTCATTCAATAGATCACATCATGGTCAAATAACGCTGAGTCGATTGAACATAGGTGATATTATGATGCATGACGTAAACATTGAAGAAAAGATAAAGGCAAAATGTCAAATTTTTAGCCTTGTCACTCTTCTCTAGTATATAAATATGTACTTATTTTCAACTTAGAAGAATAGGTCAAATTTTGAAGTCAAGCATGCTTAAGCAACAGTTTCAGACGTTCTTCTTTATAATCAGAAGGATGGTTTATCTAGCCTGACTTTTTCATATATAGTGGTAGCATACCTCCTTGCTCATGTTCGATCGATCGAATGGAAGATCAAATGAGTTTATCTGGTGACTTATCAAGCCAAACTCATTGAAGAAGGTTCGTGACGCATCCTTTTGCAGAAACTTTCCACTGTTTTCACGTTCATATCAAAACGTGGCAACCCATCAAATGAAAGATCAAATGAGTTTATCTTATGACTTTATCAAGCCAAACTCATTGAAGAAGGTTCGTGGCGCATCCTTTTGTAGAACCTTTCCACTGTTTTCACATTCATACCAAAATGTGGCAATCGATAGAATGAAAGATCAAGTGAGTTTATCAAGCCAAACTCATTGAAAAAGAACCTTTCCACTGTTCCCACATTCATGACAAAACATGGCAACAAAATGATGATGGAAGGGGACTCCTCGAGGAAGGTTAATCTCTAGACAAAGTTCTCGCAGAATTCATATCTACTCCTGTAATCCCCAGCTCATCTATGGAGTGAGAACCGAGGAGATACATTACGTTACTTAAAGTAACAAAATGATCCAACGCCTTTAACAGCTAAGGATAAAGGAAAATTTTGGCTCTTAAGTCCAACATATGTCCTCGACAACTCATCATACTGAAGGACATAGTATGACTAGCCCAACTCAAACGGTAGTTGGCAAAGGCATACCAAATCCGTTGACAGCTGAGGGTTTGCTAAAAATCCTAAGGGACCCGATCCCATTTGATTCCCCTCCAAAATCACTTACCAATTCTTGTCCATGGAATGGTAGGACCATATAAATAATATTCATTTCTCCTGCAAAATGAATCACAAGTCAAACCTATCATGTTAACATTAAACCTCTGGTAGTGAGACTCTGACATATTCTCCGTCGGATAAAATCAACATCCCCGCAAATCTGACCAATCTCTTCAGTAGATCAAATTCTACTTGTCATTTTCTTCAATAGAATGACAAGTCCACTCAAATTGTCGTTATGGTCGGACACCTCTGACAGGCTACTTTACAAATCCCCTTCTAAATCCCCATAGAGCTCTTCTTGTTACGTTAACAATTACCTCTGACATAGAATCTCTTATAAGAATTCAGTTGTTAATTCCCCAGCAAGTTTTTGATAGACTTTCCTCAAAGTCTATTATTTCCCTTTTAAGTCCCCAGTTGACTCTCTTGGTTGTCATGTTAACAATATACCTCTGACAATTTCTTTCAAATTATATCCGAAGGAAATACCACTTCCCCACAGAATTTGTGATCAAATTCTATTTCTCCAATGGAATTCTTTATTGTTACCGTCATGTCCAGTTCACCACCTTTGAATGGTAAAAATCCTGAGTTTGATGGTTTCTCAATTGGTTATGTCCATGATATCTCTGAACCAACAGATAACCAAGTCTCATCTTCAGTCCAGTAGGGACTATCCCTTTGCCTTTATGTCCAGTTTGCCATTTCTAAACGACAAGACTTTGAGTCTAGCCACTTCCAAACGGTTATGTCCATATTACCTCTCAACCGACGAATACCTAGATCTCTCCCTTTTATAGTACTCTAACTGTCAAGTCCAGTTTACCACCTCTGAACAGATGAGTCCATAACTTTGTCCTCCTTTCCTCTATCAAGGCCGGGAGTTCTTGCTGTCATGTTAACAATAAACCTCTGAATAGCAGTTTGCAAGCCTGAGATTCCTTAGTTGGTCATGTCCAGTCAACCACCTCTGAACCAACATGAGCCCAGATCAATCTACCTTTTTTGTCCCTTGTGGATTAGCTGCCAAGTTAATATGACTACCTCTGGCAGCAGATTCGAAGTTTAGTGTGTCTTAGTCCATCATGTTCAGTTTATCACCTCTGAATAGACATGTCCTTAAAATCGGGTTCACCTCCATTTTATTATATGTCCAGATCATCACCTCTGAATGGCAAAATTTCGACCAATCATATCTAATTTGTTATCTTTAACTGACAAATTCTAGACTTCATCTTTCCAGTTCAGTAGGAACTATCACGTGGTTGTGGTGCCTAATTCATCATAACCAATTTATAATCTGATGGTTTTTATTCTATTATGTTAACAATAAACCTCTGAACAGTAAGATCATTAAATTCACTTTGTCCCAGTTTTTATCCCAACAAGATTTGAATTAAGTCATTTCTCAAATTTATTGGTGATAATTTATCAAATAACTAATTCTATCATGTTGTCGACCTCTGAATAGATTTGTTAATATTCTTATGGTATTAGTCGGAAGACTATACCATTATCTCTTTTCTTTAAGAGTTATAATATAACTTGAAATTATTGCAAACTCAGAAGATAAAACAAGCAGGAAATACAACAGAAGAGTCAAATAAAATTATTTTCTTTATTGATTCAAAAAGAAGAAAAAAAAAAGATATATGGATTACAAGCTACGATGGTGCTTCGTAGGACTTGATCCGTTCTTCAAGGGTGGCCAACTCTCTCTTCAGTAGCTCTAATAAATATTTGCGATCTCAGCTCAGCTTCATTAAAGTTCGCTATTTGGGACAAACGAGCCTCAATTTCGGTCAAAATTACCCTTTGTGCTATCTCCTGTTGCAGGACTTCATCATTTTAGGCTTTGAGCTGCCCCAGCTGAGCAATCTCCTAAAGACGTACCAGTTCAGTCTTGGACAGGAGAAGATTGGCCCTCTTGATCATCTTCTTGGCCTTCTCAATCTTATCCTCAGCATCAAGAAGAGCTCTATTTGAAGCTTCAATCGCGTCTTCAATTTCTACTTTCCTTATTTTCAAGGATTTCAAACTTGAAGATACCGCCTTGGCTGCTTCATGTGCTACAAAGTGAGCCTCATGCATTTTGAATGATGAGGCACTTAAGCTCTTCATCAACTGAAAAATCTAAGTCTGAACTGCTAAGGTGGCGCCACTCACCTACGTCCTTCTTAAACCTCTACTCCAGAAGCTCTAATGCGGCAGCTTGGTCATCTCCTCTGAACTCACAAATGCTCTCAATATTTCAAGAGAGGACCACCTTTAGAGCTGAAAACGAGGTGGTCGAACCCTTCAAGATCAAAGCAATATATCACTTTAGACTCTTGTAGAAGCTGTCTACCATCTCAGCCACAAATTCTTTCTCAGCTTCAATTACTCCCAGTGAGCAAGTAGTCCGAGAAGACAAAACTTCCACCAGTTTGACTATTATAATGGTAGAGGAAATGGCAAAAGTACAGGCTAGAGAAAGATGATGAATCATCAGTGATCAGGGAGGAATCTTCATTGAAACTAGTATACCAGCTACGATGGAAGTAGGGCTGGTAACTATTTTAAGAAGAATTGGCTCGACGACCAGCATCGGAGATGCGGGGCTGGTGATTACCCTTAGCCCAGTAGTTGCCAAGACTAGCGGCGTCAGAGAAACCACTGTCATATCACCAACCGGCTCAGTTGTGAGTGTGATTGGTTCCGCAGCCATCATCTCCTCGGCCACCTTAGAGTCACCGGCAGGCTCAGGCTGGAAAGAAGGCAGGTTGCGAGACAAGACGTCCAACTCTGCAACATCCACAGAAGGTAAAGTACTTTCTATCCCCTGAATTCCTCGGGAAGACTCGCTAGTTCCCTCGAAGTCGATGCACCCAAGAGAGGAACACCTGCAAAAGTACTTCATTAAAATAAAGTATAATAATATCAAGAAAAGATTGCTTACAAATGTTAAGGTATTACCAAGAGGTGATGAGATCATAAGAGATACCACCTAAACTGCCTCAGCAACAGTGGCAACGCTAACTCCAGTAGGCTCCATAGAAGAAACTTTGGCTGTAGTGGGAGAAGCTCCAGAAGCGACCTCAAGAAGGATTTCATCTGTCTTGACGGCTTCCATAACCGGAATGTCCGGCTCGCCTTAGCTCGTCGAGGGCTCTGTAACTCATCCTCTGGAGCTTGAAGCCATTGGGCTCTCTTTCGAAGTACCACACCAGAAGGACCAACATCAGCCGCGCCACCCTTATAATCCTTAGAAATGATGAAGTAGCTAGCCTCGTTGCCCTCCAGGTAGGTGAACAAGGGATCGTAATAATCCCCCTGTTATCTCGCAGCTTCGGCTCCTGAGTCACAAGTTAAACAAGTTAGTTGCATGAGAGAAAAAGAAATTAAAAAATAAATATATACATATGTATATGTATATATATGTGTTACAAAAATGGAACTGGTCTTACCTAAGGCAGGAATAGCTTAATCAGTTGTCTGCTTCTGCGCCGATAGTTTGATAATTAATGGGGCAGATGCAAGGGCAACTGCAGGTGATTCACTCTCTGCAATAACAGTAGGAGTGTGGCGACGGAGTTTCTTCACCACTCTCTTTCTGCAAGGTTTACCCTTTCGCTTCCACTTGAAGTGGACATCGGTATCTTCCTCTTCTTCCTCCTTGACCTCTATCTCCTCCATAGGGGCCCTTCCTGCCCCGCCCGGAGCATCCGTTGGTACCTCAGCACCGGCAGCATCTTCAAAGCGTGGGCTTTCGATGTCCGAAGCTTCACTATCGACGGTGGTGATAAACTCTGAAATGCCTGGCACCCTGACTCTCTTGCCCTCATCCTTCGCAGTGACTTTCTTCTTCAGTCGCTTGGCGATCCACTTCAAGCCAAAGGAGTTGATAGAAATCCAGTTGGCGTGGAGTTTAAAATTCTGTACCACTAGCAGAACCCCAAAGTCATCAATAGGTTTGGGGTCCTCAACGGCATACACAGCAGTGCCTCGGTACAACCAGCAATAAAGTACCGCCAAGCGCAAGCACCATCAGTCAGGCTTCCCATGAAGGCCAGGTTAGTGTTCGGATTGTCAATGTAGAGTTGGTCATATCTGAACTGATGAGCAAAACTACTGGGGACGTATGGCTCCAAATAGCAGGTATCTCTGCTCCTGTATACCAAGTGAGAAGGTCGGATGCTAACTAGCCATTCGAAAACTCCCCAGCTCAACGTCTTACCGTCCCCGGCATTATTGAACTCGTCGCCATATCCCGCATCGCGGATGTAGGAAAAACATCGAAGAGACTATATACGTCATACCGGCACAACAATTTGCGGACCATGGCCACATGATGATCCTTCAAATCGGTGAAGGTGCGCTACTCGAACACCCTATGGAGGCTCTTCCCCAGCTTGAATAATAGCTGGACAGTGAAGAGCGAACCATGCAATTAAGTAAGTATATGGCAATTCGATCCTGGGGTTCGGTCTGTCGAGGGGTAAGATCGTCCCTTTCACCCTCTTCGTTGTCGGTGGTCTGCAGAAAGCCTCTGTCAATGCACGAAGACCCCGTTGAATATAGCACATCATTGCTGGAAGAAGTCCTCAAAAATGACCATGTACCAGATGAACGGCCGGCAATAGGACAGTGGGGAGGACAATATTGCTAGAGGGAGATGGCACCACACATCTCTTCAGCCAGACTGATAAAAACCCGGCCAAAAGTGCTTTCTGGGATACTGGTTGGCGGGCTTAATGATGAAAGCTCCTAAGAATGTCGCCCTTCTCGTAGATTCCATCGTCTTCCTCTAGAACAATGTCTCCTTGGGCATGCTCCTTCATCCTCCAGAAGATATCCTCGTCTGCAACGCCGAATTGAGCCTCTTCAGGGATATTCTCCAGGTTGGGAACAGATGATCCCCCCAACTCTTCGAACTGCTCGAGGCTCCCTTATGATTGTCATGCATACCCGAGTAGATGTAGAAGTTGCACATCAGCTCTTGGTAGGTCTCGAACAGAGCGGGCTCCTGCTTCTCTAAAAACGCCAATTCTGCCTCACATGGGAAATATTCTTCATAAGAGAGAGATCCCATTAGCAAAGCAGAGACTTCCTACATCTCATGCAAAGTCATGCCTAATTCACCTACAAGGGTGAAGAAAGTCCATGTAGCTGAGCAGTACAGTACGAAGATGGCGTAGAAGTTCTCTATGCTCATCTAGATGCCATAACAGGTAACTCTAACAATCTCGCGGAGTCCTAGCCTCTCCAAATCCTCCTCAAAATGGGCCAAGACATACAGAGTCAAGTCTCTCCACCAAGCCTTGGGAAGATGAATCCAACCTGGGGTCCTAAAGTCAGTTGTCAGGAAGTTGTCATTGACTCTGAAGAACTGATTCCCAAAAGTCTGAGCCATGGCCAGATTTTCCCCCACCGGGATGTCTTGTAGGACATTCCCGGGGTGAAGACTGAGTATGCATCGAGGGGGCCCGTCCTTGTATAGCCAGGAGAAGCAGCTGTTAAAATACCCATGTGGATCGAGTCGGTGGTCCGGATCACTTGCCATTTCATCTTCTGACGCCTCGTTACACATTGGAAGAAAGATAGTGGGACATGAC
The DNA here is from genome assembly GCA_038442645.1 of Agave tequilana. Taxonomy (NCBI): domain Eukaryota; kingdom Viridiplantae; phylum Streptophyta; class Magnoliopsida; order Asparagales; family Asparagaceae; genus Agave; species Agave tequilana. The sequence continues at coordinate 36,552 of JAVJIF010011080.1, read as the reverse complement.
GCTTGTTGGACGGGAGGTAGTACTTCTTGCCGTTGAAATTAAAGACCCACTGCCATTCCCCAGCCAGCAGTTGATGATCTGTGTCAGGCATTGCGTCTCCAAACATGAAGCCGGGTTTTCGATAAATCTTCTGGTCGCAGTCCTCTAGAGGAGCAGCAATCAGGATACTCCTCATTGTGCACTGATCTCCGGTGTCGATCAGGGCATCACGGCCAGGAGTACTCCGTTTGCTAAAAAATAAAGCTTATCCCTGGAATTGTAGACTGATATTTCCATATGTTCCCCTGGCCCACCCAAAGAGGCTGTTCAAGGGTCCAGGAGTATAGTGCACTTCAAAACAAAAAGGAGAAAATATATTAGCCCAGAAGTTAAAAAGAAAAGAGAAAGCAAAAAATACTAAGACATAGCTTCGCTTCCAAAGTGAAGCTAACCTAGCCTAATAGTAGCTTCGCACTGAAGCTTAACTTCGCACTCTGCAAATAGGCAGAGCACAGAAGAGGACAAATTGCCAAAGACATAGCCTCGCTTTCCAAGCGAAACTGGCCAGGCGTTAGTTTCGCTCTGAAACTTAACTTCGCACTCTGCACAAAGGCTGAAGCGCAGCAAGTTAAGTGTTAGCTTTGCTAGAAGCTTAGCTTTGCATTCTGTCACTTGACAGAATGCAAAAAGCCCAAAAGGCTAGCTTCGCTGGAAAGGCACTTGTGCCTAAGATTATTCAAAGGACTTTAGAGTCCTCTTTTCAGCTACGTTTCTGAAACTAGCTTCGCACCCTGTCACTTGACAGAATGTAAAAAGCCCAAAGGGCTAGCTTCACGGTGAAGCATGAAAGAAAGAAGCTATTCAGTTTCTAGTCGTGAAGATAAAGAGGAATTAAATCCCCTAAAATTCAAAAAAAATCAAGAAATAAGGGAGATAAACTCCCTGGAATCACTAAGATCATGGTGAATCGCGGGGGATTAACCATGAAATAGCCAAAATACGGCTTCAAAAGAAGATTAAAATCTCTAAAAAGGGAAAAAATTTCCTACCCGTGATGGGACGTTCAATCACCGGTGGCGGAGATAGCGGCGTCGTGGCAGAGGTCGCCACCTCTTTCCCTACGCGTTACTTGGGAGCTATTAGGACTTGATGAAAAGTTCTGAAAGATTCGAATGGAACGAAGGAGGAGAAGAGAAAATTCTCTGAAAAAACTCGAAGAATTCTAAGAGAAGATAAACTTCTCTAAATTAGCCAAGTGTGGCTTTATAGGCGCATGCAACGTCTATAACTTCATGTCTCAGGCGTTGCACGCGCCTCTAAATTCACTACCTAAAAAGGAGTGTAAGCGCTATTTTCAAATTTGAAACGACGGCGCTAGACAGCAGAGTTATACGAACTTAAACTTCGTGTTATAGCTCTGCTGAGAGCTCATTGTTCACTTCGCGCGACTTTTGGTTAACTTCACTGAAAGTTGAAGTTAACTTCATTGAGAACTTACCTTCGCTGAAAGCTGATGTTAACTTCGCTAAAAGCTTACCTTCGCTGAAAGCTGATGTTAACTTCGCTGAAAGCTGATGTTAACTCCACTGAGAGCTTACCTTCGCTAAAAGCTGATGTTAACTCTGCTAAAAACTGATGTTAACTCCGCTGAGAGTGTACGCACAAGGAAAGGTACGAGCTCGAAGTAAGATTTTCTTGAATCAAATTGAAAAATTACAACGGACTAGTATTCCGGTTACAAGGGAGGGAGGATGTTGAGTCTTGAATCCTCCCTTTGTTTAAGGCTGGGTTCTTCGTGTGGCGATGGAGAGTGAATCTTGTTCTCCGTTGACCGGGTGACCGTCTAGACCTTCGGGGATCTTCTCTTCGTGCGGCTGACGGAGTAGCACAGCTCTGTCTACCAAAACTCTCAAAGAGAAGGTAGGCGAAGAGCAGCTTGAACACAGCAAGTTCTTTGAAGGGTTTCTTTCTTTTCTCTTAGAGCTCTTTTCTCCCAAAAATCATCCAACTGACCACCCTTCTTCAATGGCGACGGGGCTATTTATAGGGGTTTTTAGGGGCGTACGTGCCTCCTAAAAATACTCCATAATGGGGGCTAACCTTCCCCGTTATGTGGGCCGTGATTGGTCCTAAAAACGGGACGGTTACAACTGAGGCGCGGGTATCAACCCACGTGCCTTGATGTTGAGACGCGGGTGTCGAGCCCTCGCGCTTTGACGTTGAGACGCGGGTGTCGAGCCCTCGCGCTTTGACGTTGAGACGCGGGTGTCGAGCCCACGCGCCTTGATGTTGCTGAGACGCGGGTGTCGAGACCACGCGCCTTGATGTTGAGACGCGGGTGTCGAGCCCACGCGCCTTGATGTTGAGACGCGGGTGTCGAGCCCACGCGCCTTGATGCTGAGACGCGGGTGTCGAGCCCACGCGCCTTGATGTTGAGACGCGGGTGTTGAGCCCACGCGCCTTGATGTTGAGACGCGGGTGTTGAGCCCACGCGCCTTGATGTTAAGACGTGGATGGCCATCATTAGTCCTGCGTCTAGAACCTGAAACTCTGCCTTTTTTAATGGCTTGTCTTTAAATGATTTTTAGACAGCCTACAGAACCCCCTCCAAAGTTTTCGATATTCCGCGGTTAACTGGGACGAATTTCGAAATACTTTGGACTCTAGCTGAGCTTACCCTTATGAGTGGACTGTTAATGCTCCGGGTTTGATCTTATCTGGAGTATGGTCTTCGTGAGTGTACTGTAGAACTCTTTGAAGCCATCAGAGTTGATCGAGTTGAGTGTTTAGATACGCAGTCTAAACCTCCCCGATTGCTTTAAGTCTGTCGTGGGTGCACTTTAAGGAAGGAGTGGACAGTCGTCTGCTTGTGCCAGTGTACTGTTGAACTGATTTGCAGAAGCAAAGACTGAACGCCAGCTTTAAAGTTGCAACTTTCGTAGAGTTGCCTCTTTTGAAAACGCGACTGTTATCCAGACGCGATTATTGGGCTGATTGGAAGGGTGTGAACTTTTGGGGAGACGCGTCCTTTTGGAGTAAAGACGTGACTTGTTGGACACCATAATAGCTTAGCTGAAGGGGTGCGTCTATTGAAGAGGCGCGGCTGTTGAGTGCGAATCCGTGCCATGTCATGCGTGCACTGCCACATGTCCTGTGGAGCCAACAGGACGTCTTCTTTTTGGCATGCGAACTTTGTGCTGCATTAAATGCGCTGTCCACGTGTCGAAAGATGATTCAATGTCGAATCAATCGAGCCCATCGCCGTGATCTTTGCGAATCACCGTGCCTATAAATGGCAACAGTCGTCGAGAGAGTCATCATTAATCTCTCTTTCGTCTTCGCTTGCATCTGCTAGCGTTTTGAGAAAAAGGATTTCCTTTGTTCTCTTTTCTTCCGTCAGCATTAGATTCTTGATTCGCAATGGCACCCAAGGCCAAGCAAACTGCTTCATCGTCGAAGGCGGTCGTCACTGAGGCCCAAAGGGGCGGTTCCTCCGCGCAGGAAGCCCCAATCTCAGGTATAATGCCTTTAGGCTTAAACTTCGCCATTAGAGGGGTTTATAGAGTTCTTATAACCCTAAAAATCCCTTCTTTGAAAGAGAACCGCCAACGTGGATTCGAAACCGTGCTTGGTTCCTAGACGCGGTCTTTGAGTTGATAATCAAGGCGCGGGTTTGATGACCCCACCGCTTTTATCCACTTGGGGATGCGCTTGTTTATTGGATATAGAGCGCCAGTAAGCCATGTACTTCGGATTCTTCACTTAGAATATTTCTAATTGTGAAGGGTTCGGACGCGGACTTGATCCTTGCGTTCTGTGACATCAGGTGCTGGTCTTTTATGAATTCCATACCTGAGTCCAAGTACTTAGAAATTTTTCATAAGTCTTGGATTTCAAAACGCAGGCTCCCTGTTGGCCTTACGGTCGCGGATTTTCAGGTCTGGACGCGGATTTTGACAATTTTTGCGTCCAGTATCTCTTCTGCGTCTGGACTATAGACACTTAACTTTTTTTTTGATCAGATTTCTGATTAAGTGTCATCTTCTTCTGTAGTGCAACACTCTTCTTCCCCACTCTCCAAGAGGCGCCACTTCGGGCACGTGGGTGGTGCTGACCGTGATTTGACCTTTGTGCTGCAAAGGACTGTACCTATGACTGCTGATGGGTCGCAGGAGTGCAGGAGGAGGCTCTCCAATGTTGACATGGCAACCTTTCGGGAGCTTATGACTGACGCAGCATTCACAACGGATGCTCGCATTCCGCTGGAGAAGCCTGCCTTCTTCTTTGGAGACCGTATTAGCGAGGGCGGCTATTCCTTGTATGACGGAGATTATAAATGGCTCCGTCAGATAGGGGATAGAAGATTCTTTCTCCCAGACATGGAGAGGATGTACCCGCTATCTTATCTTCAACACATGTCCGTCCCTCGGAAAATGAAATGGGAACTCTCCCGATATGTCCTTGAAGTTACTCTTGGCGACCTAGGCTCCAAAAAGGTATATCGCCATGATAGTCATGATAGGGAGGTTCTCGGCCTGTTTCCAGGGCTGCTCAGGACTGATCACCCAGTTGGAGAGACGCCAAAACTTGGCACCACTTTCCTCAACGCGTTCATGAAAGTGTGGGGTGATTTTCCGGTCGAGTTCCGTTCGCCCGGGTGGATCCACTCCACCGAGAAGTATTGGTGGGGCAGGATGGTGAGCTTCGTCCTTGCCGACCTTAGAGGCTTGTTGGAGCAAGCAGAATTGTACCAAGCAGTCAGGGCCGTACAATATGGTATCCCACCGAGCTCTCAAAACTTCTTTGGAATCCTGGAGCGTTACAATCCTCTGACGGGGACATTCTTCACTCCGGTCGGGGAGATGGGTCTCATCCTGCACGAGTTGTACGAGGTCTCGGGGCTGGCAATGGGGGATTCTCCTTATGAAGAATATGTCCCAACCACTGAGGAGCTTCACCTTATGAAGAAAGGGTCTCCTCGAGTGTATGAGACTTACTGGGAGGTGTTATGTCACTTCCACATCTGTGGCCAGATAACCTCTTGGAGGGAGGGGGGAGTCAAGCAGCTGTCTTGGGCAAGCTACTTGTTCAATGGCGTCAACCAGAAAGACCGTCCGATGACCCGACTGGCTTCCAACTCCGACGAGGAGATTGCCGACAGGATTCAGGCTTTCGTAGACTCCTACACCACGGAGTCGAACGAGGATGTTTTCGAACCTGACACGATTTTTGAAAGCTTCCATCATCGAGCCCGGATCCCTATCTCCGACCACGCATTATTGGCGGGCTTCTTAATGCTATGGTTGAAGCGCTGTGTGGTGCCAACGCTGCCACATGAAGTCATTGTTGCCGACGTAGTGTACCCGGCGGTGCTCCTGGCTTATGGTAGGCCCATAGCCCTTCTCCCGGCCATGGCGGCGAGTATTCAAAGCGGGTTGCGGACGTTAACCCAAAATCTGTGCGAGGCAGGGAAGTCCGTCGACTCCCATGGCAAGGTGATTGTTGACTCGGAGGGGAGGCCAACGATAAAGCGCCCCAACCCTCGGGTTGAGCTTCCCTACACGTACCTAATGGCTTGGTACGTTATGCACTGTCCCTCTCTGATGACGCCGGTGTCTTGGTGTGAGGGGTTTATTCCTTTCGTGCAGCGGTTGGAGGGTTCAAACTGGTGTAATACTTACGTGTATTACGTTCGAAAATGCGTCATGTCGGCTTCGAGCTACCAGCTTAATCGCTGCTTCCCCGCGATTTCTGGTGCATCTTTCGGGGAACAATTTACTGACTCCGCAGGCCAAGATGACTTCACGAGGCTGTCTACGGGGGTTTTCTGGTGGTTGGTCAATATTCGGCCCGGGTATGTGCTTTTCCGGCAAGGGAATTCATGCACGATCGAGCCGTATATGCCGAATCGCTTCGCCCGACAGTTCGGCTATGATCAACTATATGTCGGCAACCCCAATGCTCGACTCACCTTCAGTGGGAATTTGTTCGAAGGTGCTCGGGCTTGGTATTATAGCGTGGCCGGGGGGACGGAAGCAACTTTTCGGCTGCCTATCAAAGGGCCGAAGGGCCGTACCAGCTTCAGCTTCTGTACTTGGTACTTCTAGGCCAACCAAACACCAGATTTTGTGCTGGAGTATTCATGCATTGAGAGTATCAATGTAGGTTACGAAGCAATGTCGGGGTCCACTAAACGCTCGCGAGGCGTCGAGCAGTATCTGAAGGCTCTAAAGGAGGTCAGAAGGGGGTCGAGGGAGGAGCCGCGAGCAGCAAAGGCTCGACAGGCGGTGGGTAAGCGTCCTCAAGGTTCTACCTCCACTGCTGAGCCTGCCCCAAAGAAGGTCCGGAGAGACTTGACGGTTGCAGTTTCTCCATCTGAGGACATCCCTTCTGGTGTTGAGGAACCGAGGGAAGAAGAGGCGGATGAGGATGATGCCCCCTTAGTCCATGCCTGCAGGTTGCGCAGCAGGGGCCCCAGGATTGTGGAGGAAGCGGAGCCTGCTGACAAACCCACCGCCGCTGACGAGGCCGAACAGTTCGAAGTCGACATAATGAGCGGAGGCGATGTTGAGAGGCCAGGGGTCTCAGCTCAGCCCGGGGCTTCCTCAGCTCATGAGAGGAGGGATGAGGCACAGCAGCCGGAGGTCGACATAATGGATGATGTTGAGATTCCAAGAGTCTCAACTCAGCCTGGGTCTTCCTCAGCTCACGAGAGGAGAGACGAGGCACAGCAGCCTAGGTTTCCCAGTGTATTCATCTCCAGTGCTCGGACAGTTGACCCCAGCCCTACCACTGGGGTGTTTGGAGGCAGGGCTCCGGTTGCCGAGGTCCCTCGCGTTGAACTGTCGTCTTCATCATCCGAAGAGGAAATCGATTTTGAGGATGAGGTCGACTTTGGCGATGAACCCGCTCCTCCTGATCCGAGTAAATTCTCACACATCTCGGAGGAGGAAATATATGGGTGTGAGCCGTTGACGACATCACCACTAGCGGCAGTTATTCCTACTGAATCCGCTGAAGGTACACTACTCGCCAAACTCATCCTTCTAACTAGGAGAAGGATTTTTGATGTTTTCTTTTTTATTTGGCCTCGTGTTGCAGGGATAGTCATGGTTAGCGAGGCCGCCGCTTCCTCCCAGATCGAGGAGATGATACAAGAACTGGCTCAGCAGGAGAGAGCTGAGTTTCCTCGTACTGGGGTGCCTCAAGAGAGGGCAACCATCGAAGTCGGGGAGACCTCCACCCTACAGGATTCTCCCAAGGACTCGCCACCTTTGGACCCCCAGCCAAGTAAGGAAATGTTGATATAAATGTTTTCCTTTTTGCTGTCATGGCTAATATTCTCGTAATTTGCAGAGGGCATTGAGGAAGTTCAGGCAAGTGCAGAGAGCATTGAAGAAGCTCAGGTAGGAGGAGATTTGGCGGTCAGTGCCTGCCCGGGAGACCACACAGCTCAAGCCTCGGCCGAGGATTCTGAGGAGGTCGAGCTTACTGTCATTTCATCGGTTATGGAGGTTTCTACGGACGTAGTACCCCCAGAAGCGCCGGCGGCTACTCTTGCTGTAGCCGCACCCGTGGTCAGCCCGACTCCTGTTCCGGAAGAATCGGCTTACATCCCTCATCCCGTGATAGAAAGGGGATCGGGGAGCGCTTTAGGTGGTGATACCATGGGGATTCTGACACGCCAGATGGTGCAGCAGTTCTTTGCCTCGATGCGATCATGCATTGATTTCATCCTGTCTAGGGATAGCTCCTTTGAATTTTCCCGAATGTTTCTCAAAAACCTGGTCGAGAACATCAGTTTAGCCGGAGGCCCTTCACCAGCCAAGGCGTGTCTGCTGCTGGTGGAGCAGTTAAGACATAACTTAAGAGAGCTTCGATCCCTGGAGAATGCTGGCTCATTTCACGAGGCCCAGGAAACTTTGAATAGGCTCCTTGCTGCTCAAGAGCAAGAGCGAAGAGAGGTGGAAGAGAAGATAACCGAAAGGACCCCTCTTCTCGAAGGTTTCCAGGCTGATCATCAAAAGCTAGCGGTCGAGTCGAAGGAATCTGAGATGATCATGCAGGCTGCGAAGCAGGCTATCCTTGACTCTCGGGCTGCTATAGCCAGAGCTGAGGCCTTGATTGTTCTTAATGAACAGAAGCTTGCTACTGAAAAAAAGAGGCTAGCGGAGTTAGAGGCTGCCAAGGTGCAAGTTGAAGCAAATCTCTCTGTTTATTCCTCCGAGCTGGAATCCCTCCGAGTACAAGCAAAGAGATTTTTATCCGAGGAGGATCTGCGGGCCCAAGCTCTTATGGAGGCTGAGAAGGCGCGCCAACATGAGATACATCGCCTTAGAGAACAAATCCGTTCTTTGGCGAACCAGGACTTTTAGCCTTCTTTTTTTTGTGAAGGAAAGGGCACTCTATTTACCAAGAGTGTTTGTATCTACTTTTATCATTTTTTGAATAATAAAAGTCTTTAAAATTTTTGTTCTATCTTCTTTGCTCCGTTGTAGATGAATCCAACCTCTCAATCACAGATTTTGGTTGTGCTCCCTTACTGATTGTGAATAACAGACTTAGGTAGAACACAACGTCATCCCAAAGAGAGACGCGGTTCTGAGGAACGCGACTTTGACCTGCTAGTGAAGACGCGGCTCAAGTTGACGCGAAAGACGCAGTTTTGAGTGTGGTTCATTGGCCGCAATCCTTAACTCTATCCAGACGCAGAGTTCAGGATACCTTAAGGATGCGGTCTTACGCCCCTTAAAATTGACGCAGTCAGGGACGCGACACTGAGACTCGGTGCAAGACCCATCATCATTCATGTAGACGCAGCTCCAAGGCACTTGTGAAGGTGATAGGCCTTCTCTGCTGAAGATGTAAGCTTCGGGACGCAGCTTTATGTGCTTTCCCACTGAGACCCCCAGAATGAGTCCTTTTCGTTGATGGACGTAACCTTGAGTTGTCCAAAAGACGCGGAGCAACTTTGAGTCATCCAAGAGACGCGAAGGGTCTTCTAACTTGGAATGACGGAGAACGCCACTTTTTGAAAAAGAGGCGCGAGCCTCTGGACGCAGCTCTCACATCTGCGTTTGGTGCAACTTCCCAGGCGTTAAGTGCAGCCTGACATAAAGATCATGTGAGATTTTCAAACGTCAAGTCTTCATTGACGATTGAGAACCCGCATTATCCGTTGTTTCCCGAAGCGGTTGTCCACGCGTCGGTTCTTCATTGGGCTTAGGCGTTAATGCCTTTTAATGCCAGACCGGCGCTGGCGGTTGGAGACCAGCGTCTTCGATGTTTCCCGAAGCGACGCTCCACGCGTTAGCCTCCCATTGGGCTTTGACAGTCGTGCGGTCATTAAGGCCGACGGTTCCAATTGATGAACCATTAATTACGGTTATTATGGGCTGCCTATAAATAGGGGGCTCCTCCTCACCCTTTAACAGTCCATACTGTGTTCTTTTTAGAGCGAGTGCTCTGAGAGATTGTCTTCTTCCTTTCTGAGAGACTCTATCTTCTCCCTTCAAGGACCCTATCAGGGGTTTGCCTCCATGGACGAAGATGACCCAGAGGTTCCATGCTTCTGTTTGGTCTCTTCAGTAGATTACCACTGTCGAGTGATTTCAATGATCGGAAGCGTCTCCCTGAGCACCTTTTACGTCTGTGCCTCAATGCATAGAGTTCAACTCTTAACAGAGGCCTCTGCGGGTATGCCATGCCCACTTACCATGACATTTTAGATCTAACCAAGTTTGAATTTTAGTATATCTCTTAGAGAGATATCATCTGGACTTTCATGCGAAGTCGTGGTTGGTGCATTCCTCTTCTGGAATTTGCGCCATCGACTTAAACTTTTTTGAACGCAAGTATTAAAGTCGTTGGTACTTGGCCGCGGGCTTTGCACACAGAGATCACGTCTTGAGGCCACTGACTTGGAAGAACTTCAATTCGGGTCGAAGGTTTCAGGCCTGAACTTTTGCAACTCCTGTTCCTCCAACAGAGAGATGGCAATTTTTGGCGTCTGAACCTCTGCGCGCCTTGTATCTTAGACGCGGATGTGGAATTAGGTCGCGTTTGAATTCTGTGTGTATCACAGTCTTGCTCGCGTCTGTTTCTGTTGTCGCAGGAATCTGGCCCAGCGTGCGGGTCATTCCCGCGTCTACAGTCTTCAGCAATAACCGCGTTTGTGACTTAGTTTTCTTCCGTCGAAGTATACTAAGCTCTGAATTGTCTAATTCCCTTGTTTACTTCTTGCAGGTAGGCTTGATCATCTTTTTTCACGTTCGCTGGGCCCTTGGGAGAATATATCGGCCAGCGAACTTGTTCGATGTTCGTCCACAAGGGAAGAAGTCATGGTCCTCGTCGTCTACAAGGGAAGAAGTCATGGCCCTTGTCTTCGGGGGACGGGGCCTAACCCTCTCAAAGATCACTTTGGATTCAATGTACCAGTCATGCTTGCTGGCATGGCATGGTCAGAGTGAGTATGGCGGCGGGGTTGCGGTGGATATAGTGGTGGTTAGCATCCCCTGTGAGGTCTTAAAACCTCCTCTCTCACCCCAGAAGTGACATCGAGGAAACTCTATGCTCACTGGATGAGCTTCTGGTGGAAGAGATGTTCATCAGGAAGGATCATAACCCGCCACTTCGGATGGTCAGGTGGAATCGGAGGATTCTGCTGCCACCGGACCTCAAGAACACCATTGCTGTAACGCTCCGATTCGGTGGGTATGGAGACGTTACTGCAACGTATATTCGCAGGTCAGAGATACCCTCACGTATATACGCGAAGCATCAGTATAGGCAAGAATCACAGTACGACAATACGCAGTATTTAAACATATTCCAACATGAGGAGTACAATTTACAAAGTTATCACCGAGTGTGATATACTATTACATATATCTTATATCACAGCTGGGTACAAAAGTAAAATTTACAATATGAATACAAGATGCTCACGAGCTGAAGGAAAATCCCGCGAGCTACAAGGAAAAGTTGGGTACTAAAGGTACCGAGACTAGTCAGCCTATGCTGAGGAGAAAGCTTGATCTTCGGTGGAAGGCTCCACTTCACTCCAAGCTTCGGAACCTGAACATACAAATTCAAGGGAGTCAGAACCTCCAAACAAATGTCCAGGTTACAGCCAAGTGGCATAAGAGATAAGTGTATGAGAGTTGATATAGCATTATGAATAAGAAGCATGTAAAGGAGACACAATGTGCTATAACTGGCAAACTCGAAGGAATTGTTATTAGCACTTTTAACTGCTTAATCTTATTACTCATCTTACTCATATGTCTAGATATGTGCCATAGCGTCCTACTTCACATACATCCACATCTGAGTAAGTTGAGGCTGTTATTGGAAACCAGTGGGGGTATCAACGAACAATGTTTACAGTGGGTCCCGTACATGCCCGGGACCACGGTCCAGGACGTTCCATTGCTGGTATATGGAACCGGTCGCAAGGCCTACAGGAGGGTCTTATAGAATGCCCTTATCAAGATGGTACCAGGAAGGAGGGAGCCAGCACTCCCCTCGGTCGCCTGGAGGCCCACAGGTCAGACCGAAAGTTTTAGTTGCACAACATGCCTAATACCACTGTAAACATGAACATGGATTGATAGCCGCGAGTTTCCCCCGACCCGATGCAAGTTGTTCCTTTTTATAATTTATTATGTATTTATCAGATTCCGGGAATGAGCAGAACAAGTCAGGAATACATGTATCTCAGGAGTACAGTATGTACTATAATATATTAAGTAGAAATCAAGATGTCAGGTCATCATTCCCGTGGTCGTGATAATTATAAGAGTCAAGTGTATCATGCCAGGTGTCAAGTGATAGCATGACAAGAGGGTGATATTCGTCAAGTGACAAGTCATGTAATAACAAGGGGCAATTATCTGGTAGTAGTATGTCGGGTGGTAACATATCAGTTGACAAGTGATACAACCAAGTAGAGCTGAGTATGCTAGAGGCACAGGTAGCGAACAGAGTTTAGACACTAATACGCTTGGCAAGGTTACCAGGACGACTCGTTTTTAGAATACGAGTGGAAGGTCCGGTAGCAACTTGCCTGGACGGATTTAGTGAATAAAGCGCTGAGCGCTAAGTATGCTAACCAGATGGAGCTGAGAAACCTGACGGTCCCATTCACCTCTCTTTCGAGATAGTGAGAGACCGAAGGCTGAATTGAGAAACCTGACGGTCCCAATCACCTCTCTTTCAAGATAGTGAGAGACCGGAGGCTGAACTGCCGCACGAGTTATTTTATCCTATTACAAGCATTACATTATGTATATCAGTTGCCCACAGATTACAACACACACCCCCGTACAACCACATTGCACTGATACTACAGACAACATAAAATGATTTTGATACAAGTCTATTTTCTGGCGAGGACAATCACTCGCCTAAAACGCTACTTTTGAAGCTTTGCGCGTCCGATTACCCGGGAGAGGAAAATACCAAGCGAGTAAAGGAAAGGGGGCTTGGCCTTTGGGTGGCCGCCGGCCCTAGGGTGGTGCGCCACCCCTTGGTGGTGGCCTAGGGAGTGGCCGGTCCCAAGGAGAGGGAGGAGGAGAGGAAAGGGAAGGTGATTTTGTTGGTGGTGGTGGTATTTGGTAAAAAGATGGATTTTTGTGGAGTAATAAAAGAAAGTAAAGGAAGTAGTGGAGATGAAGGTGGTGTTGTGATGGTGAACTTGATGGTGGAAGTGAAGGTGGTGGTGAAATTAGTAGAGATGATGGTGATGAAAAAGGTTATAAAAAGATAGTGGTGGTGTCGTTAGTGTTGTCGTTGTAATCGTCACCGGAATGATTACCGGAATAATCGTAAACGATTACCGAAATAATCACCGGAGATGTTACCAACGAAGAAGAGCTCGGCCCCAATCCAAAGGAGGTGGCCGGCCCTTAGAGAAGATGATGGGGTGGTGGTTTGTGGAGAGGTTTTGTTGTAGTGGTAGTTTTGGAAAAGGTAAAGGAGAAGGTGGAGACTTTGGTGGAGTGGTTGAAGTTGTGATGGTTTAATTGGAGATGGAGGAGGAAGAAGATGAAGGTAGGGAGTTAGAGGAGTTGTAGTGGTTGTGGTTGTGGTGGAGATGAAGGAGGAGTTGGTGGTGGTTAAGGTATTGGTGAAGAGAAAAATGAAGTGAAATGAAGAAGGAAAGATTTATATAGGAATTGGATTTGTGAAGGTGATGTAAATAAATATTTAGAGAGGGGGTTTTTATAAAATGGAGAGGGTGAGGTGTCCCTCTCTTGGCCGGCCATGGTGATGGGAGAGAGGTTGGATATTTTGGAGAAGATATTTTTGGTGTTTAGATATTTTTGGTTGAAAGTTGTAGAAGATATTGGAAGAATGGAGAATTTGGTGGAAGGAAAAGGAAAGAAAGAAAAAGGAAAAAGGAAAAGAAAATGAAAAAAGGAAGATATTCTCTTGAAAGAAAAAGTGAAAATAATTAGAGTGGCGGATTCCCGGGATTCGGTTGCGGATGCGGAAAACTTTTGGAAAAATACCGAAATCGTCCGAAAATCAAGTATCTCGGAACAACCCGTAAAAATTCTCAAAAATCAAGAATATTATTTTAAGAATCATGGTGAAATTCGTTTCAAGAAATTATTTATAGTTTTTAAATTAAAAATCTTGGAATTGGCCGCCAATATCGGTCGACACCAAATCTGGCAGAAATCTGATAAATTCTGAAAATTTTCAAAAAAAAGAATTAAGATAGTAAATATTATTTTAAGCAAATATGAGAAAGCGGTTTCTCCAAATTTAACTCCATTTGTAAATGAAAAATCCAGGAATAAACCAGCGGTACCGATTAATCCCGATTTTAGGGTGTTTATAAAAATAATTCAGAAAAAATCTGAAAAATCATGAAAAATCTAAAATATTGGGAAATAGTGTTTAAAACTAAAATTGACCCAATCTGAGTACCAAAGAGATTAAATCATGTAGTACTGCCATTGTAAGAGAAATAAATAAGAGAAAATAATAAATGAAAATAACAAAGTATTTTAAAAAAATCAGGATACGCATCTGAGTACGTATTTTGAGGATGGGGTGTTACAATCCACCCACCTTGCAAAAAATTTCGTCCTCGAAATTTCAGGAAGGGGAATATGACGGTAGAGAAGAATAGGAAGAAAGAATTTTACCAACTAAGATGTAAATAGTTGAGGGTAACGCTCACGAATAACATCCTCTCGTTCCCACGTGGCCTCCCCTAGAACATGCCTATTCCAAGAAACCAATACTAACGGTATTGCCTTATTCTTCAGAGTCTTGATACTTTTGTCCAGAATGGCCATTGGTTGTTCCTTATAAGATAGATCTGGTTGTAGTTCCAGTTCAAAGTGATTTAGAATATGACTCTCATCCTTGACAAACTTCTGTAACTGTGATATGTGAAAGACATTATGAATTCCTTCTAATGACGGCGGTAATGCCAATCGGTAAGCTACTTCTCCCACGCGATCCAAAATCTCGAAAGGGCCGATATATCTTGGACTAAGTTTCCCGCGAGTACTGAATCAGATTACCCCTTTTGTTGGTGATATCTTTAAAAATACATGATCACCTGCTTTGAATTCTAATGGTCTTCTGTTAGTATCAGCCCAACTTTTCTGTCGGCTCTGTGCTGCCCGGAGGTGATCTCTAATAATTCTGACTTTGTCTGTTGTCTGAATTAGTATATCTGGCCCCAAAAGTCTTCTCTCACCGACTTCGTCCCAACATAATGGCGACCTACATTTTCTACCATACAAGGCTTCAAACGGAGCCATCTTGATACTGGCCTAATAGCTGTTATTATAAGAAAATTCAGCCAGATGAAGATAGTCTTCCCATGACCCTTTGAATTCAATCATGCAGGCTCGTAGCATGTCTTCAAGAATTTGGATAGTTCGTTCAGATTGTCCGTCTGTCCGAGGGTGATATGAAGTACTGAATTTCAGACGAGTTCCTAGGCTTTCTTGTAGACTTTCCCAGAAATGCGATCGGAATCTTGTGTCTCTATCCGATACGATGCTAACCGGAACTCCATGCAGACGAACTATTTCCTTCATATATTTATCTGCCAGAACTTCTGTTGTTTGACCTACTCTGAATGGTATGAAGTGAGCTGATTTTGTGAGGCGATCGATGATTACCCATATTGCATTATCACCCTTAGGACTGCGGGGTAGAGCAGTGACAAAATCCATGGTGATATGTTCCCACTTCCATTCGGGTATCGGTAAGGGTTGTAGAAGTCCAGCTGTTTTCTGGTGTTCTATTTTTATCTGCTGGCAGACCAGGCACTTTGCCACATACTGGGCTATCTCCCTCTTCATAGAATTCCACCAAAACTGTTGCTTTATGTCTTGATACATTTTAGTTCCCCATGGGTGTATGGAATAAGCCGAACTATGTGCCTCTGCCAGAATTTTCTGTCGAACTTCTCCTTGGGGAACACAAATTCTGTTACCAAAATAAAGTGCATCATCCGAATGAATACGGATATCAGTTCTTAATCCCGCCTCTACTTGAGCTCTGAATTTCTGTAATCGGGGGTCTTCCTTTTGAGCTTCATTAATCTCATTCATCAGGGTTGATTGAATCTGAAAAGTCATTAACAGTCCTGTTTTATCAGTTCCTCGTACTAGTATTAAGTCCAATTTTGTGATGTCCTGAATCAACTCCTTCTGTTGAGTGAGTTGTACTAGCATTTTATTTTCTAGCTTCCTGCTCAATGCATCTGGTACTGTATTGACCTTTCCAGGATGATATTGTAAGTCTATATCATAGTCCGCCATCAATTCAAGCCACCGTCTCTGTCTCATGTTTAATTCTTTCTGCGTGAAAATGTACTTAAGACTCTTGTGATCAGTGTAGATTAACACCTTATCTCCCAGAAGATAATGTCTCCAGATCTTCAATGCGAATATTACTGCTACCAGCTCTAAGTCATGAGTTGGGTAATTTCTCTCATGTGGTTTCAATTGCCTGGATGCATAAGCGATGACATGATCATGTTGCATTAATACACACCCCAGGCCTTTTCCGGATGCATCACTGTATATAACCATCCCTCCTCTTCCTGAGGGAGTCCTCAAGACTGGGGCTGTAATGAGTCTTTTCTTTAATTGTTCAAATGCTGCAGTACATTCCTCTGTCCATATATACTTTTCTCCTTTTTGGGTGAGCTTTGTTAACGGGGCTGCGATCTTAGAGAAATCTTGGACAAACCGCCGGTAATATCCAGCTAATCCAATAAAACTCTTAATTTCTGTTACTGTCTTTGGAATTGGCCAGTCCTTTACTGCCTGGATTTTGCTGGGGTCAACTGAAATTCCTTCTTCTGAAATCATATGTTCAAGGAAAGCTATACAGTCTAACCAGAAGTCACACTTGCTCCGCTTAGCATGAAGTTGTTCCAGCTGGAGAGTCTGTAATACTATCCTCAAGTGTTCTGCATGCTCCCTGTCATTCTTGGAATAGATTAAGATATCATCTATAAATACAACGACAAATTGATCCAAATATGGTGAGAACACTCTGTTCATCAAATCCATAAAGACTGCAGGGGCATTAGTGACTCCGAAGGGCATGACTAGAAACTCGTAATGGCCATAACGAGTCCTGAATGCTGTCTTTGGAATATCTTCTTTCTTTACTTTTAGCTGATGATAACCGGATTGTAAATCTAATTTAGAAAAGACTCGGGCTCCATGAAGTTGATCAAAAAGATCATCAATTCTTGGTAAAGGATACTTATTCTTGATGGTAACTTTGTTCAATTCTCTATAGTCTATACATAATCGTTTACCACCATCCTTTTTGTTTGCCAATAGCACTGGAGCTCCCCATGGTGAAGTACTCGGCCTAATTAATCCCTTATCAGAGTATTCTTGCAGCTGTTTCTTTAGAATCTCTAACTCAGTGGGTGCCATTCTGTAGGAGCTTTGGATATTGGAACTGTGCCTGGAATAGTATCAATGGAGAACTCAACCATTATGTCAGGTGGGAGTCCTGAGATTTCAGCAAACACTTCTGAGAATTCATCCCAAACCGACACTTCCTTCTTCTGAATCTCGGTAGTAGTCATCTGAGTTTTTCTCTTGGCAGACTTAAGTTCCCCATCAAATTGAAATTCAGGCTGAAGTGGAATTCTGAAATTAATTTTCTTATTTCGACAATCAATAACCGCATAGCATTTGCTGAGCCAGGTCATGCCTAAGATTACGTCGTACCCTTTGGTATCTAGTACGAGCATATCTATGGCCAATGTTTTGTTACATAGTTCTACAGGGCAATCGATACAAATTTTAGTGGAGAGGACTACTCCATTCCCTGTACTAATCTCCCATTGGTGGTCTAAAGACTTAACAGGTATAAAATGCAAGGCAACGAAACAATCTGATATGTAACAATGAGAAGCACCCGAATCAAAGAGGGCTAGAACAGGTTTTGAGTGTACCCTGATCTTACCTGTCACCACCTCTTCAGAAGTCTCGGCTTCTTCCGCTGTCAAGTTGTAAGCTTGTCCCCTTCCGCGACCAGCTGCAGTCCTAACCCCCCTTTGGACTGGGCGGATCACTTGCTGTCGGGGAGGGGGAGGGGCCCTTCTAGCCATTGGTCCCTGGTTCCTCTGTCTATTTGGTATTGGAGGTGCTGGCACGGCTTGGTTCACTATTCCTGTCCTTTTATGGGGACAGCCTTCTATTGTATGGTCACTGGAACCACATACCAGGCATAATCCATTTGCCCTACGGCACTCCTGCTGCGTGTGGCCTGTCCTCTGGCAATAAGCACATATAGGAAGTGGTTGAGTTATCTGAAGAGGGGCTGATCGAAATGGTCGTCTCATTGTCGGAACTTTTGTAGCTCTGAATGGACCTCCTCTCCCCATTTGTGGAAGTGGCCTCTTCATGGCCTGATTCCTTATCAGGTTAAGTTTCTTTTTCTCCAGTCCTCGCTCCACCTCCCTAGCTATAGTGAGGACCTGGGCATATGTTTTCAGCTGTTGAGGAATCAAAAGGACTTGAATATCCATTTGTAAGCCTTGTTGGAATCTACTTGCCCGCTTCTCTTCGTCTGTTACCATATATGAAGCAAATCGGCTAAGCCTTAAGAACTCAGCGGCATAATCATCCACAGACCGGTTCCATTGCTGAAGTCGGATGAACTGTTCTTCCATCTCTCTCTGAGCTGTGGTAGGGAAGAATCTATTATAAAAGCTCTTAGAAAACTGATCCCAAGTGATGGGTTTCTCCAGTCTTGCTTCTTCAGCTAGCCACAGGTCCTGGCCACATCTTTTAGTTGAATCTTGGCGACCTCTACCTGATTTTCTTTTGGGACCCGGGCTGCGTTCAAGAGATCTGTGGTGTCGATCAGCCATTATTCGGCATCTAGTGGTCTCTCTCCTCCTGTGAATATTGCCGGCTGCAACCGCCTGAAGTCTGATACATTCCCGGCCTTTGTTCCTTTGGAGTTGTTAATCCTTGCTGAAGGAGTTCTGTCCGCTGTTGTTGATTCTCCATCATATTCTGGATAACCCTCAGAATATCAGCATTTTCTCCCGTGGGTCCATTTGGTAATTGTCCGGATGATTGTCCGGAACTGTTACGCCCGTCCTTCTATCCATCTTTAAGTTGATAAAATGATGACTGAAAGAAAAATGAAAAGATAGAAGGATTTTAGGACATAAGGAAAGGAGTCAGGAAGGAATAGATAACTTTGTACATTGTAGTAGGATTGTATAATTGAGACTCATGCATAGCAATTGCAAATTAATATTCCATTAATTTGCTGCTTGATTGTACTGTAGGTGTGAGAGCCTAGGCTCTGATACAAACCTGTAACGCCCCGATCCGGCGGGTACGGAGACGTTACTGCAACGTATATTCGCAGGTCAGAGATACCCTCACGTATATACGCTAAGCATCAGTACAGGCAAGAATCACAGTACGACAATACGTAGTATTTATACATATTCCAACATGAGGAGTACAATTTACAAAGTTATCACCGAGTGTGATATACTATTACATATATCTTATATCACAGCTGGGTACAAAAGTAAAATTTACAATATGAATACAAGATGCTCACGAGCTGAAGGAAAATCCCGCGAGCTACAAGGAAAAGTTGGGTACTAAAGGTACCGAGACTAGTCAGCCTATGCTGAGAAGAAAGCTTGATCTTCGGTGGAAGGCTCCACTTCACTCCAAGCTTCGGAACCTGAACATACAAATTCAAGGGAGTCAGAACCTCCCAAACAAATGTCCAGGTTACAGCCAAGTGGCATAAGAGATAAGTGTATGAGAGTTGATATAGCATTATGAATAAGAAGCATGTAAATGAGACACAATGTGCTATAACTGGCAAACTCGAAGGAATTGTTATTAGCACTTTTAACTGCTTAATCTTATTACTCATCTTACTCATATGTCTAGGTATGTGTCATAGCGTCCTACTTCACATACATTCACATCTGAGTAAGTTGAGGCTGTTATTGGAAACCAGCGGGGGTATCAACGAACAATGTTTACAGTGGGTCCCGTACATGCCCAGGACCACGGTCTAGCACGTTCCATTGCTGGTATATGGAACCGGCCGCAAGGCCTACAGGAGGGTCTTATAGAATGCCCTTATCAAGATGGTACCAGGAAGGAGGAAACCAGCACTCCCCTCGGTCGCCTGGAGGCCCACAGGTCAGACCGGAAGTTTTAGTTGCACAACATGCCTAATACCACTGTAAATACGAACATGGATTGATAGCCGCGAGTTTCCCCCGACCCGATGCAAGTTGTTCCTTTTTATAATTTATTATGTATTTATCAGATTCCGGGAATGAGCAGAACAAGTCAGGAATACATGTATCTCAGGAGTACAGTATGTACTATAATATATTAAGTAGAAATCAAGATGTCAGGTCATCATTCCCGTGGTCGTGATAATTATAAGAGTCAAGTGTATCATGCCGGGTGTCAAGTGATAGCATGACAAGAGGGTGATATTCGTCAAGTGACAAGTCATGTAATAACAAGGGGCAATTATCTGGTAGTAGTATGTCGGGTGGTAACATATCGGTTGACAAGTGATACAACCAAGTAGAGCTGAGTATGCTGGAGGCACAGGTAGCGAACAGAGTTTAGACACTAATACGCTTGGCGAGGTTACCGGGACGACTCTTTTTTAGAATACGAGTGGAAGGTCCGGTAGCAACTTGCCTGGACGGATTTAGTGAATAAAGCGCTGAGCGCTAAGTATGCTAACCAGATGGAGCTGAGAAACCTGATGGTCCCATTCACCTCTCTTTCAAGATAGTTAGAGACCGAAGGCTGAATTGAGAAACCTGACGGTCCCAATCACCTCTCTTTCAAGATAGTGAGAGACCGGAGGCTGAACTGCCGCACGAGTTGTTTTATCCTATTACAAGCATTACAGTATGTATATCAGTTGCCCATAGATTACAACACACACACCGTACAACCATATTGCACTGATACTACAGACAACATAAAATGATTTTGATACAAGTCTATTTTCTGGCGAGGACAATCACTCGCCTAAAACGCTACTTTTGAAGCTTTGCGCGTCCGATTCCCCGGGAGAGGAAAATACCAAGCGAGTAAAGGAAAGGGGGCTTGGCCTTTGGGTGGCCGCCGGCCCTAGGGTGGTGCGCCACCCCTTGGTGGTGGCCTAGGGAGTGGCCGGCCCCAAGGAGAGGGAGGAGGAGAGGAAAGGGAAGGTGATTTTGTTGGTGGTGGTGGTATTTGGTAAAAAGATGGATTTTTGTGGAGTAATAAAAGAAAGTAAAGGAAGTAGTGGAGATGAAGGTGGTGTTGTGATGGTGAACTTGATGGTGGAAGTGAAGATGGTGGTGAAATTAGTAGAGATGATGGTGATGAAAAAGGTTATAAAAAGATAGTGGTGGTGTCGTTAGTGTTGTCGTTGTAATCGTCACCAGAATGATTACCGGAATAATCGTAAACGATTACCGAAATAATCACTGGAGATGTTACCGACGAAGAAGAGCTCGGCCCCAATCCAAAGGAGGTGGCCGCCCTTAGAGAAGATGATGGGGTGGTGGTTTGTGGAGAGGTTTTGTTGTAGTGGTAGTTTTGGAAAAGGTAAAAGAGAAGGTGGAGACTTTGGTGGAGTGGTTGAAGTTGTGATGGTTTAATTGGAGATGGAGGAGGAAGAAGATGAAGGTAGGGAGTTAGAGGAGTTGTAGTGGTTGTGGTTGTGGTGGAGATGAAGGAGGAGTTGGTGGTGGTTAAGGTGTTGGTGAAGAGAAAAATGAAGTGAAATGAAGAAGGAAAGGTTTATATAGGAATTGGATTTGTGAAGGTGATGTAAATAAATATTTAGAGAGGGGGTTTTTGTAAAATGGAGAGGGTGAGGTGTCCCTCTCTTGGCCGACCATGGTGATGGGAGAGAGGTTGGATATTTTGGAGAAGATATTTTTGGTGTTTAGATATTTTTGGTGGAAAGTTGTAGAAGATATTGGAAGAATGGAGAATTTGGTGGAAGGAAAAGGAAAGAAAGAAAAAGGAAAAAGGAAAAGAAAATAAAAAAAGGAAGATATTCTCTTGGAAGAAAAAGTGAAAATAATTAGAGTGGCAGATTCCCGGGATTCGGTTGCGGATGCGGAAAACTTTCGGAAAAATACCGAAATCGTCCGAAAATCAAGTATCTCGGAACGACCCGAAAAAATTCTCAAAAATCAAGAATATTATATTAAGAATCATGATGAAATTCGTTTCAAGAAATTATTTATAGTTTTTAAATTAAAAATCTTGAAATCGGCCGCCAATATTGGTCGACACCAAATCTGGCAGAAATCTGATAAATTCTGAAAATTCTCAAAAAAAGAATTTAGATAGTAAATATTATTATAAGAAAATATGGAAAAGCGGTTTCTCCAAATTTGACTCCATTTGTAAATGAAAAATCTAGGAATAAACCAGCGGTACTGATTAATCCCGATTTTAGGGTGTTTATAAAAATAATTCAGAAAAAATCTGAAAAATCATGAAAAATCTAAAATATTGGGAAATAGTGTTTAAAATTAAAATTGACCCAATCTGAGTACCAGAGAGATTAAATCATGTAGTACTACCATTGTAAGAGAAATAAATAAGAGAAAATAATAAATGAAAATAACAAAGTATTTTAAAAAAATCAGGATACACATCTGAGTACGTATTCTGAGGATGGGGTGTTACAATTGCTCTTAGTCAAGGATAGGCTCTTTCGATGTTTACATCATGCATTGAAGTGCAATCAGTTCCCGATTGTCGCCACAGTATCCGATCCTGCTTTGGCGCCCTTCCAAGCATCCTGTACTCGGAATAACATGCAGCTGAGGAGCGAGTGCAACCTCTGAGAGAGAGAGAGACTTCTTTGTACTCCTTAACTGTAACACTCAATCTTATTATATAAGAGAGCGTTTTGTATCACTTTCATGTGCCTGGATATAAATAAAAGTGACACTTTTCTTTTTCTCCTTCTATTGTCTTGAATGTTTTTGTTTATCAGACGCATAGAAGCAAAGGATTTTGACTTGTCAAAAATATGATGATAATTTCAAACAGTCAAACTTTTTAGAGAGAAATCCTATTTTTGGAACTCCTCGATGCTGTCAGAGGTGTAATATTAACTTGACAAGAGATAAAATAATTTTGTGGACCTGTCAATCTATAAAGGAGAATGACAAGTGAAACTCGTACCCCCAGGGAAAATGAGCCTTTATCAAGGTTTAGGATTCACTTGATTTAGCTTAGCTGGGGATTTGAAGGAAAACACTGTCAATGGTGTAGTATTAACCTAACAATGTGTTTAGGTAGACTTGTTATTCTGTTGAAGAGAATAGCAAGTGAATCTAGATCCGCGGGGAATCTAAGAAGGTTTTTACCGTTAGAGGTGTGATATTAACTTAACGGGTTGAATGTAGTCCTGTCAGAAATATGATATTAACCTGACAAGGATGTGAGTCAGAGGTGTGATATTAACCTGACTCAGAAACACTTCAGTTTCATTTGAGAAAACAGAAGTGTCACTGACATAGGTGTGATGTTTAACTTGACAGTGAGGGTAATGCTAGAGGTGTAATGTTGAACTTGGCATTGGTCATCTCGACTCCGATAAGGAAGTACGAGGGAAAGTCATGGCCGTAAGTGTATTGTTGAACTTGGCGATGACCTGGATGCTATAGGTGTAGTATTAAACTTGGCATCATTCATTTCAGCTTCGATATGGAAGTCTGAAGAAAGGTGACTTTCAAAGGTGTGGTATTAAACTTGGCAGAAACTCGATGTACTGTTTAGAAGTGTAATGTTAACTTAACAGTAATTTGTCAGAGGTGTAGTATTAACTTGACAGAAATTGATTTGCGATATGAGCAATTTGAGGACCTGTCATCCTGTTGATGAGAATGGACAAGTGGAGTTTGAAGTGCCAGAGGTATAATGTTAACTTGGCGACGACTGTATTTTGTAGACCTACCATTCTATGGATGAGAATTGGTAAGGGATTTTGGAGGGGAGAGTGGAGTCGAGTCCACTTAGGATTTTTAGCAAACCCTTAGCTATCAACGGATTTGGGGTGCCTTTACCAACTACCGTTTGAGTTGGGCTAGCCATGCTATTCCCCTCAGCATGATGAGTTGTCGAAGATTTATGTTGGGCTTAAAAGCCAACATTTTCCTCTATCCTTAGCCGTCAGAGGCGTCGGATGTTAATGAAGAAGCTCTTCTTGTTTTGATCAGAGGTGTACTTTTAACTTGATCGGTGGAAGAACACTATCTAAGGATAGTATTTCTTCAGGAATCTACCATTGATCGGCATCATGAGTGTATCGCCATTTGAAGTTATGAGGCGATACGACCCATTTGAGTAGACTGACTCTACTACAAATGGTCCTTCCCATTTGGGTTAGAATTTTCCTTTAGTCTTGTGCGTCATCACCATGGGTCTTCTGACGGCTAAGACAAGGTCGCCTTTCTTGAAAGTTCGCATCTTGACTTTCTTGTTGAAGGCTCTAGTAATTCGAGCTTGGTAAAGCTCGATTTGTTGTTGGGCCTGCAGATGTTTATCATCTAAGGCTTCCAATTCTTGGAGTCGCTGTCGATGCTTCTCCTCTGTTGTCATCTCTGCTGTCAGGGTAACGCGTAGAGATGAAATTTGGATTTCCAGTGGAAGCACGGCTTCACACCCGTATACCAAAGAGAATGGCGTAGCTTTAGTCGGGGTTCGCACAGTTGTGCGGTAGGCCCATAAGCATTCACCTAGCTTGTCGTCCCAATCATGTTGACTTTTCGAGACGAATTCTTGAGAAGCTTGCCAATGGTCTTGTTGAAAGCTTCTGCGAGGCCATTAGCGGCAGGATAGTATGTCGTTGAGGACACACTCTAGATTCTGAACTTAGCGCAGAATCTCTGGAAAGCCTGGCTGATGAACTGGGGCCCATTGTCATGGACAATTCGCCGAGGTACACCAAAACGGTAAATGACGTGATGCTTTACGAACATGATGACGTTAGACGATTTTACCTCCTTCAAAGGGATGGCCTCGGCCCATTTAGAGAAGTAATCGATTATGGCCAAAAAGAACCGATGTCCTTTTGATGACGGCGGGTGATAGGGCCAACCACATCCATCCCCTACATTTCAAATGGCCAAGTAGAAGCCGTGAGTGAAGGTAGCCGGTGCTTGATGGATGAAATCGCCATGTACTTGGCAGGCGTGACATCTTTTAGCATAAGTGACGGCGTCGGCAATCATCTTGGGCCAATAGTAACCCAACCTTTGGAGTCGATGTGCCAATTTTGGGCCAGGTTGGTGGGCTCCACACATGCCGTCATGGCTTCTTTCAATACCTCCTGTGCCTCTTTTTGTGAAAGGCAGCGAAGCAAGATCCCGTCATGCGATCGACGATACAATGTTCGTGTAATAGCATTGTAGTAAAATTTAGGGGCTTTCTGTAATATCCCTAATCTAAACTACTGTACTTTAATTTCCTGAAGTATTTATTTTAATTTACAAATTATTTTATCAACTTAATTTATTAATTTCTCTCTTGTGATTATTATTAATATTATTAGTGTTGCTATTGTTACTGTTATTTATTATTATTAGATTGGTCATGTAATGTATTGGTATTATTAATATTATTATTTTGGTTAAGTAACGTTGCTACTAATGTTGGATTATTATTTTGTAGTGGTGTTTTCCCTCCCTTGATTTCCATTCATGTCTTATTCTTTGATACTTCCCATCTACCCATCTGGATCCTTACCCATTAGTGATGCCATGCCTATTACTCTATTTGGAATTCTTTACCCACTATCTTGACTACCCATTAACCTATTGGATTCCTAATCCTACCCATTAGCCCAATAACCTAATACCCTTTTATCTATTTGGATCCAACCCCAACCCATTAGCAAGACCCATTATCTCCATATCTAAATCCCAATCTAAATCCTAACCAAATCTATATCTCCTAAACCAAATCCCATATCCCAACCTAATCTAATTCCTAATCTAATCTTTCCCTAATCTTCTCCCCTCATACAGCCGCCCCTCCCCTTCGTGTGCGCGCATCCAACGCCCAGGCCGCCCCCATCTCTTCCCCTTCATCTGTAGCCGCACCCCTCCTCCTTCTGGATGCCGCACACCCTCTTCATCTCTCTCTCCAGGCCGCCCCAACCAACAGCCCACGGCCACCACCAGCACCAGCTAGCAGCAGGCCATGGCCGGCCTTCTTCCCTGCCTTGCAGCCGGAGATCCAACGACAGCAACAGCAGCCCAGATCTGCGTCAGCCTCGACAGCGGCAATTCCAGGCCCCTCCGGCGAGATCTGCACCTCTCCACCTCAGGCCGGGTCACTCCCCTTGATGCTGCACCTGTCCTGGCGCTTCCCAACAGCCAGACGATCATCAGCACGCAGCAGCCCAAATCTGCAGGCTGTCCAGATCTGCGCAAGTTCGGGCGAGCGGCGAGTTCTCCCGATCCACGCCAGCCCGTCGCCGGAGACCAGCACGGTGACCTTCTCCAGTGTCTTGGCCACCCCCCTATGCAGTCCGTTGGCGAGGAACCGCACCACAGCGACCATGGCAGCGACTCGCTCGGCGACGCGCACAGCAGATCCAGATTCAGACCAGCAGCACAAGCAGCGGGCGAGCGGCGATTTCAGGCCCTTCCGGCGAGCGCGAGACCTCCAGATTGCAGCCAGGTCTTCCCCAGGACCCTGGCTACCGTCCTATACAGTCCGACAGCGAAGAGCGGCGCCATGACGACCGTAACGGCGACTCACCCGGTAACGTGCAGATTCCCCAAGGTGAGTGTATTCTCCTCCTCCTTGATTTCTTCGTATTTATGTACATCGATTTAATTATATTTTCATGTGTACATGTACATAGATTATAGTAGTGATTGTGTATGTTGGTATGTGTGCAAGAGGGGAGGCATTTATATGTTTTATGGTGTGAGAGACCAGGTATTAGTATGCCATGTTTCTGGCTGACAGAGGTTTATTAGTCGACTAATACCCTTTATTAGTCGACTAATAGCCCTGTTAGTTGACTAATCCCAGACCCTAGTCGACTAATATTGGCAGATTGCTGTGTGTAGTCTCTTTATAGATTGTGGACTTCACCCATGAGTTATGTAATGGATGTAGATGGATGTGCATGATTTCTAGAGATGGATATTGGATGGAATGACTTGATCGAATAGATCTTAGATACATGTATATGTTATGGTACCTAATATTGAGAAATCTTGATAGAACTTATATGCATGATATGTATTGCCGAGTGTTGGGATATAATGATTGATCTTATAGAAGTGGTGATTGTGAATACCTATGAATCATAGTTGTATGTTAAAGTGAGATGACTAATACTGGATATTGTTATATGTTGAAATGACGATTATTGAATCAGATTACTAGATGTGTAATGGAACTTGACGATCATGTAACTGTTGGGAATGTGAGTTGGATATGATGACTTTGGATTGATCTGGGACTTATGCTATTTACATAGAATGGTGATCGGAGATTAGACAAAGACCTTATTAGTGGATATTTGAGGACATGTTAGATATGATCTTACCTTAATAAAAGATTAGTGTTCTTGACGATTGGATGGTACATGGACTTATTCTGATTTGGACTGAATTAGAGTTATAGAGGTCAGATGATATATTTCATGTAGAGGACTTTCTTGGACTTGTTATCCTTTCATTGATAATAATTTAAGTGATGATTCATTCAGATGTTGATGTGTACTTGTTATGATATTAGAGACTGGATTACTTGATAGCTATTGATCGACTTTACTTATTGGTGACTTTGAGAGTGATGTATGGATGGTCTTGAGAACTTGAGTTTATAGTACTTTGCTTGGATTAGTCTGTTCATGACCAGTAGATTATTACTCACCTTGGATAATCTTGTTTTACCTGTGAAACCTGACTGGTTATTCTTTATATATATACCTGACAACTATCATGTTCATGTTACTGAAATTTGCTGGGAAAAATATTATTACACGGTAACAACACCCGCATGTTCACTTGTTATATATTCCTGTTATACCGGTATCCTGTTACTTGACATGTTGTACTCCTGTTATACCGGTACTCTGACTTTCACATGCTGATATTGTTACCGTGACTACCACTGAGTTATCCCAGTAATTAAAGTAACATGCACATTAAATAAACTTGATAAACTAAAACATGATAACACACAACTTGCACTGGGCTTGGGGAGATTGATGGAGGAGACAGCGTCCGTATTTTGGGTGGACCTAGGATTTAGGTTGCGCAGCCGAAAGAGGGTTCCACTGCAGGGTTCCGGGGGTGACTGGCACCCCGTCCTGTTTATTCCTGTTTACATGTTCCTGACTACCTAGCGGTAGGTCCTGGTTCAGCGCCAGGAGTCTGGGCCGTGGTCCCGGGTATGTACGGGACCCACCTAAAGCATGGACAATGTCTCCAAACCGATCAGTTTCAATAACTTAAGGGCATCGATCGGCATGTGTGGTAGGCGTAGTATGGGATGCGTCTATTGCATGTGACAATTGGTGTTCGCTGACATAATTAATAATAAACTGTTGATGCTTTGTGACTGACTGTAATTACCTGATTGTATATTTATATATCACTATGTCAGACATATGATTGTAACCAGGACCAGATTATTATAACCAGGACCAGATTTATGACCAGACTTGGATGCCAACCTAGTGACATGTGATAGATTACACGCCTTGACATTGATTGCATATTTACAGTTGTGCCATTGGTCTGCTACCTGTATTCATGTTTATCATATGTGTATTACTGTTCAGCTTTTTATCTTGTTATTTAGCCTTTTCTATTTACTGTTGCTCTTACTACTAATTATGCACATTGTTTCTTCTGCACGAGTTCTTTCCCCTTTACACACACACTCATTATGGTCGCATTCTGACGACCCTGGATTTGCACGTCCAGCTATTGGACGATTGTTCTAATGTGCAGGTGTTCGATGAGACGGTACGCCTGCGAGGAGCTTGGGTCCTCTCCTCTTGATCCTGGTATACTTGCATTCCATTCTTGTTATTATTCTTTGATTCCTGTATATCACCTTTGACTTCTATTCAGCTATCATTTTCTTCCGTTATTCATTGCTATCATGTGTGGTCTTATATGTATTACTGCAGTGTTCATTGATCATTATGCTTCCGATTTATAGCTTGTTCAGGTTACAATTGAGGCTTAGCGCGTATACGAGGGGTATTTTACCTCGCATATATGCGTCGCCATAACGTCTCCGTATCTTTAAGATCGGGGCGTTACAGAGTGGTATCAGAGCCTAGGTTCGACATAAGAGAGAACCTAGTTCCTACCTGTAACCTGAGACAGTTATGTTGACACTGCAATATACATATACTATTCACGTGATAATTTGACGCCATTGGAAATTGATCGTCCTCCCTTTGAAAATCCATCCCTTTGATCTTCCAATCTCTCTGATTGCGTCTATTCTTTCAGAGTGATCTTGATTCCTATTCTCCTTATCTATTCTATTTTTCTGATCTTGTCTTTTGGGAATTGTCCACTCCATGTTGAAGCTGGTAGCAGAGATCAGAGCGCGCAGCGGAATCGTGGTGTCCCAACGAGGCAACGTGAAAGATTGTTGTGTTCTCTCTTGATCTTTGATTCCTTTATCATTCCCTACCTTATTTGAATTTCGAGGACGAAATTTTTATTAAGGTGGGTAGAATGTAATATCCCTAATCTAAACTACTGTACTTTAATTTCCTGAAGTATTATTTTAATTTACAAATTATTTTATCAACTTAATTTATTAATTTCTCTCTTGTGATTATTATTAATATTATTAGTGTTGCTATTTTACTGTTATTTATTATTATTAGATTGGTCATGTAATGTATTGGTATTATTAATATTATTATTTTGGTTAAGTAACGTTGCTACTAATGTTGGATTATTATTTTGTAGTGGTGTTTTCCCTTCCCTTGATTTCCATTCATGTCTTATTCTTTGATACTTCCCATCTACCCATCTGGATCCTTACCCATTAGTGATGCCATGCCTATTACTCTATTTGGAATTCTTTACCACTATCTTGACTACCCATTAACCTATTGGATTCCTAATCCTACCCATTAGCCCAATAACCTAATACCCTTTTATCTATTTGGATCCAACCCCAACCCATTAGCAAGACCCATTATCTCCATATCTAAATCCCAATCTAAATCCTAACCAAATCTATATCTCCTAAACCAAATCCCATATCCCAACCTAATCTAATTCCTAATCTAATCTTTCCCTAATCTTCTCCCCTCATACAGCCGCCCCTCCCCTTCGTGTGCGCGCATCCAACGCCCAGGCCGCCCCCATCTCTTTCCCCTTCATCTGTAGCCGCACCCCTCCTCCTTCTGGATGCCGCACACCCTCTTCATCTCTCTCTCCAGGCCGCCCCAACCAACAGCCCACGGCCACCACCAGCACCAGCTAGCAGCAGGCCATGGCCGGCCTTCTTCCCTGCCTTGCAGCCGGAGATCCAACGACAGCAACAGCAGCCCAGATCTGCGTCAGCCCTCGACAGCGGCAATTCCAGGCCCCTCCGGCGAGATCTGCACCTCTCCACCTCAGGCCGGGTCACTCCCCTTGATGCTGCACCTGTCCTGGCGCTTCCCAACAGCCAGACGATCATCAGCACGCAGCAGCCCAAATCTGCAGGCTGTCCAGATCTGCGCAAGTTCGGGCGAGCGGCGAGTTCTCCCGATCCACGCCAGCCCGTCGCCGGAGACCAGCACGGTGACCTTCTCCAGTGTCTTGGCCACCCCCTATGCAGTCCGTTGGCGAGGAACCGCACCACAGCGACCATGGCAGCGACTCGCTCGGCGACGCGCACAGCAGATCCAGATTCAGACCAGCAGCACAAGCAGCGGGCGAGCGGCGATTTCAGGCCCTTCCGGCGAGCGCGAGACTCCAGATTGCAGCCAGGTCTTCCCCAGGACCCTGGCTACCGTCCTATACAGTCCGACAGCGAAGAGCGGCGCCATGACGACCGTAACGGCGACTCGCCCGGTAATGTGCAGATTCCCCAAGGTGAGTGTATTCTCCTCCTCCTTGATTTCTTCGTATTTATGTACATCGATTTAATTATATTTTCATGTGTACATGTACATAGATTATAGTAGTGATTGTGTATGTTGGTATGTGTGCAAGAGGGGAGGCATTTATATGTTTATGGTGTGAGAGACCAGGTATTAGTATGCCATGTTTCTGGCTGACAGAGGTTTATTAGTCGACTAATACCCTTTATTAGTCGACTAATAGCCCTGTTAGTCGACTAATCCCAGACCCTAGTCGACTAATATTGGCAGATTGCTGTGTGTAGTCTCTTTATAGATTGTGGACTTCACCCATGAGTTATGTAATGGATGTAGATGGATGTGCATGATTTCTAGAGATGGATATTGGATGGAATGACTTGATCGAATAGATCTTAGATACATGTATATGTTATGGTACCTAATATTGAGAAATCTTGATAGAACTTATATGCATGATATGTATTGCCGAGTGTTGGGATATAATGATTGATCTTATAGAAGTGGTGATTGTGAATACCTATGAATCATAGTTGTATGTTAAAGTGAGATGACTAATACTGGATATTGTTATATGTTGAAATGACGATTATTGAATCAGATTACTAGATGTGTAATGGAACTTGACGATCATGTAACTGTTGGGAATGTGAGTTGGATATGATGACTTTGGATTGATCTGGGACTTATGCTATTTACATAGAATGGTGATCGGAGATTAGACAAAGACCTTATTAGTGGATATTTGAGGACATGTTAGATATGATCTTACCTTAATAAAAGATTAGTGTTCTTGACGATTGGATGGTACATGGACTTATTCTGATTTGGACTGAATTAGAGTTATAGAGGTCAGATGATATATTTCATGTAGAGGACTTTCTTGGACTTGTTATCCTTTCATTGATAATAATTTAAGTGATGATTCATTCAGATGTTGATGTGTACTTGTTATGATATTAGAGACTGGATTACTTGATAGCTATTGATCGACTTTACTTATTGGTGACTTTGAGAGTGATGTATGGAGGTCTTGAGAACTTGAGTTATAGTACTTTGCTTGGATTAGTCTGTTCATGACCAGTAGATTATTACTCACCTTGGATAATCTTGTTTTACTGTGAAACGACTGGTTATTCTTTATATATATACCTGACAACTATCATGTTCATGTTACTGAAATTTGCTGGGAAAAAATATTATTACACGGTAACAACACCCGCATGTTCACTTGTTATATATTCCTGTTATACCGGTATCCTGTTACTTGACATGTTGTACTCCTGTTATACGGTATCTTGACTTTCACATGCTGATATTGTTACCGTGACTACCACTGAGTTATCCCAGTAATTAAAGTAACATGCACATTAAATAAACTTGATAAACTAAAACATGATAACACACAACTTGCACTGGGCTTGGGGAGATTGATGGAGGAGACAGCGTCCGTATTTTGGGTGGACCTAGGATTTAGGTTGCGCAGCCGAAAGAGGGTTCCACTGCAGGGTTCCCGTGGGGTGATGGCACCCCGTCCTGTTTATTCCTGTTTACATGTTCCTGATACCTAGCGGTAGGTCCTGGTTCAGCGCCAGGAGTCTGGGCCGTGGTCCCGGGTATGTACGGGACCCACCTAAAGCATGGACAATGTCTCCAACCGATCAGTTTCAATAACTTAAGGGCATCGATCGCATGTGTGGTAGGCGTAGTATGGGATGCGTCTATTGCATGTGACAATTGGTGTTCGCTGACATAATTAATAATAAACTGTTGATGCTTTGTGACTGACTGTAATTACCTGATTGTATATTTATATATCACTATGTCAGACATATGATTGTAACCAGGACCAGATTATTATAACCAGGACCAGATTTATGACCAGACTTGGATGCCAACCTAGTGACATGTGATAGATTACACGCCTTGACATTGATTGCATATTTACAGTTGTGCCATTGGTCTGCTACCTGTATTCATGTTTTATCATATGTGTATTACTGTTCAGCTTTTTATCTTGTTATTTAGCCTTTTCTATTTACTGTTGCTCTTACTACTAATTATGCACATTGTTTCTTCTGCACGAGTTCTTTCCCCTTTACACACACACTCATTATGGTCGCATTCTGACGACCCTGGATTTGCACGTCCAGCTATTGGACGATTGTTCTAATGTGCAGGTGTTCGATGAGACGGTACGCCCTGCGAGGAGCTTGGGTCCTCTCCTCTTGATCCTGGTATACTTGCATTCCATTCTTGTTATTATTCTTTGATTCCTGTATATCACCTTTGACTTCTATTCAGCTATCATTTTCTTCCCGTTATTCATTGCTATCATGTGTGGTCTTATATGTATTACTGCAGTGTTCATTGATCATTATGCTTCCGATTTATAGCTTGTTCAGGTTACAATTGAGGCTTAGCGCGTATACGAGGGGTATTTTACCTCGCATATATGCGTCGCCATAACGTCTCCGTATCTTTAAGATCGGGGCGTTACACTTTCCTTCGAATGGCAGCCGCTTCCTTGGCTTCCTCAGGCAGGATGCCGTACAAGACATAGTCGATATAGGGAATCGCCAGTCTTTAAGCTCTGGCCCGGTCGACAATTCCAGCGCTTCTTTGTCTTGACAATCTCCCTTGACTCCTGATAGTCCTTGAGAGCAATTCTCGGGCAATACAGGTCGTGGCTGTAGACGAATATCTTCTCTATTGCTCCAGCTGGAAGAGCTAAGGAGGCTACGAGGGATGCGAGTGCATCTGCATGCGCATTTTGCCTGCGCGGTACATGATCGATGTAGAAGTTCGTGAACCTCTCGGCCATGTGGATAGTTGCATTGTAGTAGGGTACTAGGTCCTCATGTCTGACTTCGTACTCACCGCGAACTTGGCTGACGATGAGTTTGGAGTCACCATATGCCTCGAGATTTTTAACGCCAATCTCATCGGCGAGCTGCATCCCAATCAAAAGAGCGTTGTATTCTGCTACATTGTTGGAGCAAGATTCGGTAAGCGAGATGGCCCGGGGAATCACATAGTTCTGTGGTGAGACGAGTACTACTCCTACCCCCGCTACTGTATGTCCCTTTGGGCTTGTTCTCGATGCATCATCGAAGAAAAGTTGCCATACTTGACTTTCGAACGATGTCTGAGTTAGGCAGACTTCAGCAACTTCATCTGGGAGATCCTCGTAGACTTTGGCTGCCCTCGGATCTGGGTGCTCAGCTAGGAAATCTGCCACCGCTTGACCCTTAATAGCCTTTTGTGGTAATAAGTGCATCTCATATTGGGATAACAATATGGCCCATTTTGCCAGCCGGCCGTTCAATGATGAAGGCTTAGTCATAAGTAACCTCAGGGGGTTGACTTTTGATATGACATTTATAGTTTGGCCTACCAGATAGTGTCGCATTTTCTAAATGGCGAACACTAATGCTAAACATTCCTCCCGATCGGATTATACCGATGTTCGGCTCCGATCATTGTTCTGCTCAGATAGTAGATTGCTTGTTCCCGTCCTTGATCGTCATTCTGAGCTAGTAGAGCTCCCAAAGAATGATCCATTGCTCGGACATACACCAGGAAAGGCTTTCCAGATACCGGAGCTGCAAGAACTGGTGGTTGGGTGAGGTAGTGCTTGATTTCCTCAAATGCTTGTTGGCAAGCGTCATCCAAATGAACGAAACACCCTTCTTCATTAGTTTAGCGAAGGGTTGGCATCTTCCGGAGAGATTTGAGATAAAATGTGGATGTACGCCAATCGTCCTTGCAATCCTCTGAGTTCCCTGAGATTCCTCGGAGGTTGCATCTCCTGGATAGCGCGAATCTTTTCCGGATCTAAATGAATTCCTGTGGAAGTCACTACAAACCCTAGGAACTTGCCGCTGGCTACCCCCAGGAAAGATTGGTAGGATTCATCTTCAACTGATGGGCACGCATGATATCGAAGACAACCTTTAGGTCAGCTATGTGATCACCTTTAGCGCGGCTTTTTACCGCAATATCATCAACATAATATCCACCGTTTTGCGTATTTGCTGCTGGAAAATGGCGTTCATGGCCCTCGGATAGGTTGCCCCCACATTCTTCAGTCCGAAGGGCATGACGGTATAGCAATAAACCCCCAATGGTGTCCTGAAGGAGGTGTGCTTTTGTTGTCAGGATACATTTTGATTTGATTGTATCCTGAGAATCCGTCCATGAAGGATATTCGTTCGAATCCACAAGTATTGTCAATCATGACGTCTGTGATTGGCAATGGGAATTCGTCTTTGGGAAAAGCCTCGTTTAGATCACGGAAGTCGATGCAGATCCGGGTCTTTCCGTTTTTCTTAGCAACGGGGACGATGTTGGCTATCCAATCAGGGTGTTGCTCTTCCCTGATGAAGCCAGAATCTATGAGCTTTCTGACCTCCGATTGAATCGCCTCCATTATTTCTGGACGGAACCGTCGCTGTTGTTGTTTAACAAGCTTTACGTCCGGATTGATGTTGAGGCGGTGCATAGCCACCTGAGGATCAAGTCCAGGTATGTCTTCGTAATTCCAAGCGAAGACATCTCTGTACTCCTGAACAAGAGATATTAGATCCTTTTTCTCGACGGTGACAGGCCGTCGCTTATGAAGATGGGCTTAGGGTTAGCCTCATCCCCTAGATTAATCTGAACAATCTTGTCTTCTGTGGGTGGTTCGCGTTGTTCAAAGCGGGTGTCACAGAGTGTTTAAATGTCTGATCCAAGGATCCGTATCGGACTGGATCATTTCTTCATCTCCGTCTTCTAGGTGGCTTATTGAGGCCATGTTCACTGAAAGTTCCTTGAAGATGTTGCCGACACTGACATCTGACTCCCATGATGACATGCCTGAAGAGTATTTATGGCCAAACGAGCCCCCAGAATCAGAAGCTGATGGAGTCGGAGTTGATACATAGCCCAACCCCCTGCGCATCCGATGATAATAATCGGGGGTTTTTCCTTTCGGCACAAAGAATCGAAGTAGCGTTTCTTTCCTTTGCCGAAGTTCAACCTGGGCCTGCTGGTTAGGTCATACCCCATGTTTTTCATCATTCTGAGTGTCTTTGGATCATAATGACCGAACTGAGGGGATTCCTACTCGCTTTCTGATTCTTCATGATTCATTGGTTCGGTTTCAATTCGTTCGAAAAGAATTGTCTTTGGCCTTCCTTCTCACTGGAAGCATGAATATTGATTGTTGCGCATTGCCGATATTTCGACATTTTCAAAGGACGATTTTACTGGTACATGCAACAATGTCAAAGCACCCATTGCCGACCAGAGATCATCATCCACGTCGGTGCTAGTGTCTGACGGCACTGAATCAGAAGCAAACACAGAAAAATACGCTAAATCTAATTCTTCATTAATGTACCAACCGCCTACATCATCGGCGGAGGTATTATCAACATCGGGCTTATTAATGCCCGTTACAAGCGGTTTCTAACTCCCATAAGCACTCTTCTTCTTCAGGCTCGGTCTCAGCTCGTTTCCAGAGTCTGGCTGCTCTGGTTGCGGGACTTCATCCGTCTCCACGGGATCTTGGTACAGTAAGGAGTCTGTGAAATAATTCTCGACCCCTTTGAACGGATGCCTTTCGGCAATCAACGTCTGCACCTTTCTACTCTCGTCAATGTATTTCATGACTTGATAGAGAGTGGAGGGAACGATGGAGTTGCGGTGAATCCATGGTCGTCCCAGCAATAGGTTGTAGGAAGTGTCGGCATCAATGACGTAGCATGTCACTTCCGACTTTAAACTCCCAATCTGGCATTTGAGCTTGATCTTCCCCCATCGGACGGGTTCTGTTGGCATTGAACCCATAGATAGTCGTCTGGTTAGGGACAAACGATGAGTAGGAATGCCCAGATGTTGCATGACCCGGCGAGGCATGATGCTCAATGCGGACCCTGGATCTACCTGAATGCGGTT